>PDGT01000077.1:806876-820896 GCA_003671415.1 Megathymus violae
TTTAAGCCACATTGACTTGTCCCGGACAAATACCGGTGGCGGGGCCTTGGCCTTCGGAGGGACGGGTGAGCAACGGGATGCCGGTTTGAGTGGCGGGAATTGCTTGGACGAGGAGGGTGGGGCGCTGGTC
This sequence comes from Megathymus violae, assembly GCA_003671415.1. NCBI lineage: Eukaryota > Metazoa > Arthropoda > Insecta > Lepidoptera > Hesperiidae > Megathymus > Megathymus violae. The sequence continues at coordinate 807,007 of PDGT01000077.1, forward strand.
TCTAAGGACATGAGCGGGACGGGTTGAGTGGGAAGGGAGGGTTTTTCCTTTGAGGCCGCTTTCGCGGCGCGTTTAGTTAGGCGCTTCGTGCGCTTGGATACTACGGGTAGGAACGACTGGTCATCTGATTGCGACGGCGTGACGATGCCGTCGTCGGAAAGTCCTAACGAACCGTCGGACTCTATTGGCCGCTTACGCGACGAGATTGACTGTGCGTCGGAAAAGTCGACGTCTTGGGCCAGAGGGGCGTCAGGGGACGCGGGAGAGTCGGTCAGTGCTGTCTGCTTGAGAACTTGGACTACTGCGGCCTCATCGAGAGGCGCTTTTAGGAACGGAGTCAGGGCTCCGAGGAGACGACGAACGAGCCCTATCTCGGCTGGATTCATCCTACCTAGCGATCCTCCCTGCCGCGGCAGGGAGAGACTCGAGAACGAAACGACCAAATCTAAAGAACAAAGATGGAATGAGCGAGACTACGAAAACAGTGACTATCCCTAGCGGAAATAGCCACTAACCGTCACCCTGGGAAGGCCCAGTGCAGTGGGATCGGGTCTCCGGTTTCTCTCAGTCCGAGAGGACTGAGAAGCGCACCGGGTCAACGCTAGTTGGCTTCGTTGTCACCGTTAGGTATCAACCAACTCAAAGCGCGAAGCGGACACTTAGTTATTGCCAACACAAAATGACACTAAAGGGCAACAATTAAGTCGCGGTCGAACGGTTTCGACGGCACAGAAAATACAGTCGAAAATATGGAAATGACTTACTCGAGAGTATGTCGGAGGGGTCCGTCTGCTACAAGAGCAGTAACGGAAGATGACACAGATGAATTAAGTCATTTCAAAAGGTAAAAAGAAAGCATCGCACCCTAGTGGCAACCGATTCTAGCCGGTTGGTTCGTACCTACTCAGTGAAGTTGACCACTGCAACGCTCGTATATTCTTGACTAATTTTTGACAGAACTGCAATGACCCACCTTTGAAGAAGGAGGAAACTCAGAGGAAACCTTACCAAAAGTAATTCCCTTTTTTTTAATTGTGGCTCCGATACATTTAATACCAGATTTCTACACTACAATTTGTAAGGGTGCCTTTCAGACGAACCGTACAATTGTCCCGTTCATAACAACGATCCAGTTATCCTAAACGTTTAAGTAAAGTTTATTTGTAACTGGTTATTAAGCATTACAAACTATATACCACAAGACTGACCCAAAAATGACAATATATCTCTATACTGTACGGATACATAAGTACTTTTTAAGAAGAAGACTTATTCCGAAAACTAAGTGCCTGTTACGTACTAAAGCATATATTTTCGCTAAGGATTCGCAAATCGACTCCTCACTCCGAATTTTCCCCTAATGGGAAAGTTCAGTTTTTGGAAGTTGGCCAATAAAAAATTAGAAAGCAGATGAAGAAATCCGAGCTGTCATGACGCCTGCCGTTAATGGTGTATGTATTTATTGGATTCTTAATGGGATATTAAATGAATACTAATATGGACCAGGAAAAATTTTACACAAAACATGGACGTTTTCACTTAAGCTGCGATTATTATGATTTAAATGCTTTGTGTTATGGGTTTATTTGTAACGTCTTCTTCTTAGCCATAAATGTTTATTCCAAGGTTTTAACCACGAAGTTAGAAATTGACTAAGATCTTACATGTCAGATTTTTACATGTCAGACTGCAAGGTTTTGAGATTACGCCAAAATAGTTCCGCAAAGACTTTATTTATTACACTGTTAGCAACGCACTTCAACAGTAGATAACACTCAAATTTGAAAATTCGTTAATCGCAGGTATTTTGCTTCTCAACAGAACTCTTCGCTTGCGCTTTTAAATACTGAATGACCCGCAAGCGGCCTACTCTCTATTTATACCACTTTTTAAAATCAAGAACAATGACAAGCTTCACTTGTATTTCAACCGTGCTGGAGATAAGTACTTCTCTGCTAGAAACTATTACACGTTATTTTTGGACCGTATTGGGGCGGCCTAGAATACTCTCCTCAATCCCATGCTGGTAGACCAGGGTGTCGTAAGAGGCGACAGAAGCCAGCCTGCCCGGTGGCTGTGGTGATATCAGTATTATTATAAAGTCATTAATATTATTACTAATATTATTATCTTTCTGTGAAGCCCGCTTACCCAGGCAGGCCTGCCTAGCTAGCCAGCTACCACCCTCCTGCTTGAATCAGCCGCCAACCTTAACGTAATAATATTTTATATATTTTTATCTTTTGGAGTAAGGGCCTAAGTCCAATTGATGTTTTCTCGTGATATTATCAAGCTGATCAACGAACTATACGAGACTAGTGAAATCTGTACTGTACCATGTCAGTGTAATATGATCAAATGTTTCGGACTATGTCTGATGAATTGGATGATAAAAATTGGGTTTATGGCACCAGGTTTCTCCTTTTCGAGGTCACTGGGATCAATAGCATCCAATTTAATAGCCGCTACATTTGTATGTCACGGTAAGGGTACCTTGAATACGTTTGGGTGACAAAGGGCTACTGATACCTACCGACAGCGATAGTCATTGAAATCCCAGTGCCTATCCCATTAATAGTCCATCTATGAGTAACTAAAGAAGTAAAAATTTTAAATTAATTTTTGGGCGTTGGATCACATGATTTTTCATTAAAAGTGAAAGATGTGTAACCTTGCTTACGAAGTGTTTTCAGAACGAATCAATTTGAATGTTGACACTGCACTCCAATTTACAAGTGGATAAGAAATTGGATCTTATCTTAAACGGATAGAAAGTTTTCTTAAATTTAAATTTTGTTAATGGTTCAATATTTGCTCGATTTTAGTAAATCGAGTCGAGTATCTTATACTATTTATTATATTTATGTTTTTATACACTGCGACAATTATATTTTATGTACTTAGATGATAATGGAACAGGCAAACTACCTGGACGGCCACCGCCGCCCATGCACGTCTGCCACAACAAATCACTAGCAAAAAATTTATCAAAACTTTGCTAGCCAAGATGGAAGCCGATCATCTGGTTTTATTAGCTCTTCAACACTGCAGTTGAACGATATAAAACATTACTGTGTTGATTCTAGGACAGTGATGTACGAAGAGACACAGCCCAGCGAACACCAGGAGGAGAACCTTACATCATACTAACGTCCGGTATCCAGCATTGGAGGTTAGCTCGGACTCAAGGTAGGGTCGAGCTCCTTAAAAGCGTCCATCGATTGACCCAGCTGCTCGATTGTCCACTGCATGAACTGTGTATCAGCGTTAAAATAATAATCATAAAGATACATTGATGACTGAAAACTCTTCTTAATCTCCTAACGTGAATATTTGTTTTCGTCGTTCTCCTGAAGGCATAATTTTGCTCCTGATTCTTCTGCTGTATTATGCGTACTAAATCATACCCAACCTCATATCTCGCGCCCAACACACCGAGACACTAATTGCGTCGTGAATGTCTCACATCAATATAAGCTGTGAGCGATGTAGCCGAGATCCGGATGTCGTGGTGTCAGGTACCAATTAATAACAGCGGACGTGTAGGTATTAGGATAAAACATATAATTATGAGATTAGTAAATTTTTATTATTAGTAGTCTGTAAAACTATAACGGGGTCGAATATTGTACTCATGCCTAGAATATTTTTTGGAAATTTTAATATAGAGACGCTTTATATTTACTTATGATCGCCTACATTTAAGTAACCCATTCCATTAAGTTTAATAAAAGATAGCCATATTCTAATCCCGATACAGCAACAATTAATAAGTAACTTTTTTATATATTATTTTCCCTTTATTTTGCCTGGAAAATTTGTCAATAATAACTTCGAAGATAACATATGTATTGAGCCTTCAGGGGCACTTCAGAATGAAGTTCATGACACACAATATAATATGTAATTCTTACAACTTTTTATTCTTAAGTAAAATAGTGTAGTTTTGTTTTTAAAGATATAAGTTTACAATTATTTTCATACCTAAAGATATTTTACTTGATCCTCGTTTTTCCTCATCCCTTACCAACACTGTGTGCCGGCGTGAAACACGAATAAAGGCTGAAGTAATTGAATGGAATAATTAAAGCGAATGAATAACGAAGCGGACTTCGCTTTGCGATCTGCAAGAGATTGTGATTTTTCAATAATACAATCAGAATAAATTATATTATTGCTTTGAAACAAAATCAAATTATTTTAAATATCGATAATCGTGAAATCATTTATGGAAGTAAATTTTTTGTTTACGAATTCCCTTTGCGGTAGCCTTTTGATAGAAAATTATTATTTTACCTGAACAACAGTAAACTTACCTGATAAAGTACAATCTAAGAGTAACCAATAAATGTATTGAAAAAAATACTTACATAAATGAATGATTTTCAAATTAAAACGAGCTGTTGGATTACTTTTTTTATTTTAAAAGCCGACAAACGAGCAGACGAGCCACCTGATGGTAAGTGGTCACCGTCGCCCATGGACATCAGCGAGACCAAAGGTATCACTGATGCGTTGTCGACCAGGAAATGAGAAGAAGGTAAGAAAGAATGTACTGGCTCTCAAACCCCCAGCCGGAATAAGACGATTCGTTTGGCGACTGACTCTAGCAGGAGGGTGGTAGCTAGGCAGGCAAACTTCACGGAAAGACAATAATACCACTAATAATATTAATGACTTCATAATAATACTGATAATATAATCCTTACGCGATGCCCTCCCACCAAGCATGCTGGCTTCTGTCTGCCTCTTACGACACTCTTTTCTACCAGCAAGGGATTAGGGGGAGTATTCTAGACCGCCCCAATACGGCCGGAGTAATGGTCGACTTAATGGTATAGTTAATTTAATTACTCACCATGGAAATCCACAACAAAAATTAGGTAGCTGGTGAAAATAGAAGGGATGGAGCGGCTCTTTAAGACTATGCTGTTTGTCAACTATTCTTTGTGCCCTTGGAGTTACCCAGGTTAAAGTACAGTTCCATTTTTTCACAATTTTTTCGACGATGGTACCTCTTAATCGGTTGAATCGACTAATGTCTTCGCAGTTTTTATAATCATACATTTGATTAGATGTTTGAAATAATTATAATCTGAATCTTGTATTTTCTGAGATGTGTATCTGAGGAAGACAGAGTGTATTGTAGAAGAATTAAAATATTTCCAGTCACTCGCTGTCGAATAAGAGCAATTTATGCATCTTCTTTTTAGAGCGTGAAAGATAGATATATTATCTTCTGGAACCCTCTATGGCCATTTTTTCAAACAACGGTAGGCAACTTGATTAGTTTAATTGCTAAACATCTCAAAAAGTATATTTTTACACAACAGCTCATGTTGGAATATTTTTATAACAAAAATAATTTATATTATTGCCTCATTAAAAACGCCACCTCCGACGGCCTTCCTCAGCGCCATGTACAGGAATCTCAAACGGAACGCAACCGAAGTCCTAAGCGCGTGCTCCGTCAGGCCCTGCTCATGATAAACCTCCAGTCATCCCTCACCTTCTGGTGTTTACAATGGTACGCGGCCACACATGCCATCGTCCTTCCCGGGGTCTCTGACTGAACGGTTCAAGCTAGCCTAGCCGCCCACAATCTCGGAATCCCTTTTAGTCGCCTCTTACGACAGACAAGGAAGAGATACCGTAGCCCTATTCTGATCCCGGGCTATAGAGACAGGATTCTCAGTCTAACGTATCTTTAACTTGATCTAAGTTCGCATAAGAAGATTATCTCTACCTCGACGGTACGTTTAACATTACAAAAGCCATTTACAACTTTTGTGTTATAAATTAGATACGGTATCGTAAATATTGTGTTATCCTAACAATATTATAACTGAGTGAATTTATAATCCTTTATAAAAAAATATATAAATTATTTTAAAATAATGTAAGGCCTAGTAATCCTGCTGCGAAGCGAGTGTAGTTTGCTAGTAAATAATAAAAATATTGATACGTGTCAAAATTAACCCGCGATCAAGATCAAAGAGGGTATTTTTGAACCCTTTGCCAGTCCACAAATAGTCACTTTACATGTTCATTAACTTACACTAATATATAATTATTACTCTGCACTATAATCAATATTCACTCACAATCAAGATTAAACAGGGTATTGTTGAAGCCGTTGTCAGTCCACAAATAGTCACATTACATGTTCATTAACTTACACTAATATATAATTATTACTCTGCACTATAATCAATATTCACTCACAATCGAGATTAAACAGGGTATTGTTGAAGCCGTTGTCAGTCGACAAATAGTCACATTACATGTTCATTAACTTACACGCATATGTAATATTCTCCACTATAATCAATAATCCGTGAATAACTTACAATAATCTTGTAACCAAATCTGTCACACTTTGCCAATATTTCAAGAGCAAACCAGTCTATCAAAGTCAGATAATAGAAACAAGGAACCCATTCAATATTCAGGCTAACTTTGGTCGAGTTTCAATTTTCAGTGGAATATTCTATGAGCACCAAAGATTGTTAAACACCTTGTACTAGCACTTTGCTCGATAAAGTTGAACCAATTCATCAAACCTTAAAACAATAGTTCACTGATTGCAATCTTTCGAATTTCATGTACAATTTATTTAATTAAAGAGTCTGTTCAAAGCCTAAAAGTTTCATTTATTGTAGATATTTACCGAATATCAGAGAAAATGCTATGTAACAAGCTCTTGTGTGACGTTTACACTACCCAGGCATAAAAAAATAATTACCGTTTAATTTATTTAAACCAATTGAAAGGAACAAATAGGGTTTGAAATCAGAACACAGCACGCATAGAATGGGTACATAATTTGAAACAGAGAGCTCTCGGCTCGTCCAGACTTCGTTCAAGTTGAACAATTATTAGTAGGCACCAGCTATTTCCAACGCAGTCTAGGTTTTTTTTATCAATATTTGCTACCTACATATATTTAATAAAAAAATAATATCTAAATTAATAAAAGTGAGACATAATTGATGAATTGCATCTTGACCCTAATTATGACTATAGACCTTAATACATATACATACATACATAATATGTAGCCTATATAATTCCGTGTACTATATAAGTATGTATGCGTATGTGTGTTACATTCTACGATGCAAGTTTGTGATGACTATGTAATAAAACGGTATTTTATATTTATGTTGCTTCGGAAGAAAGTCTGTAATTGATGAAAAGACCAGTAATTTGGTTTTTGTTTTGTAAAGCGTGTTTGCGTGAAATCTTATTATCGTATTATTAATCGTGATATCTTATTATATGACTGTATTTAAATATAGATCTCTAAACTTCAAAATAAATAAATATATAATTAATGTTTGTTTAGTGTCAGTGAGTCCCCAGGCCTGAAATTGTATGTCGTTGTAGATGAAACTTCGTTGTATTTTTTAAAATTTAAATTTTCTGAAACCACTAAGATTATAAATAAACAGCAAATAGGAACTGGTCACATGTATCATCATCATTATTACAACCCATATATGTCCCACAGCTGGGCTCCTGTCTCCTTTCACAATGAAAAGGGTTAAAGCCATAGTTAAAGCCACCTTGGTCAACTGCGGGTTGACCGACTTCACATATCTTTGAGAAAGTTATAGAGAACTGTAAGGTATGCAGGTTGCCTCAATAAGTTTCCCTCAACCAAAGCAAGTGCTCATTTATCTATACTAATAAATAAAATTGGAGTGTCTGTTTGTAATATTAAAATAACCGCTTTAGTATATGCATATGAATGTGTATACGGTACATATACCAAAATAACATTTTTTACAATTTTTGTCTATCTGTTTGTTTGTTCCGGCTAATCTCTGAAACGGCTGGACCGATTTTGACGGAATTTCACTGACAGGTAGCTGATGTAATAAGGAGTAACTTAGGCTACTTCTATTTCTACTAAACAACTCTTTTGTGTTAAATTCCACGCGGACGAAGTCGCGGACTTAGCTAGGTTGTGATACGTGGATATATCAAAAATGAGTGGTGCATGCAGGATTACAACTCGCATCTCCCATGCCAGAGACCAATGTATAAACAATAAAGCTTCTTTTATTATATTTATATCTATATAAATAAAAATAAATAAAGTTACATCTACGAATACAATAGCATAACATTGTACTTGTATATCTCTGGTGACGCACGAGATGTCAAGATTTAGTTCACAGGATAATGCAAAGCCAACGTCAGCTCGCGTTAACCCTAAGGCTACGACGCATTAGTATGCGACGACCTGAGTAATCCAACATAACAGGGACATTTCTAAATATAATCTTCATGTAAACCCTGTCTAGAATGTATCGTATATAAATAAATATATCATCTTAGTTTTAAAAAAAATATTGAACTTAGAAGTTTTTAATGAGTCCCTTAAATGGACGAAAAGGGTTTATTTTTGTCATATCTTTTGTTTGAAAAATGTTATTTAATTATTTCTATTACTTATCAATTGTTTTGTAAAAATTACCTACTTACCTTATACTGTACCCGTTTTTAGTTTTACTTGGTTCACCCCGCTACTAGGTAATGTTCCTAAACTTAGAACTTCCCGCTTTTTAGCAATAAGGCTGCCTTTGTATATATTGCGCAAACTGTTCTTTTATCATGTCCAACTATGGTGTACAATAAAGTGTATTATTATTATTATTATTTGTATTGATGTATTTTTCATAAATAAATTTGAAATGAAAGGAACGTGTTCACTTTTTAAAATTTAATGATTGAAACATTATGTTATAGTTAAAAAGGAAATGATAATTCTATGAATTAGAACTTAAAGTTAATAACAATAAACAGTTATATATAATCATCATTCGCCTTACCTTATCCCATTATCTGGGGTCGGCGCAGTATGCCTTTTCATTCCGTTCATCGCGCTTTTCTGTCATATTTATGTCCACATCATCACCACCTCATTCGTATAACTCCAAATAGAATCCATCCACATTATTTTTATTAACATTTATTAACATAACTAAAATAATAACCATTATGTTGTGCTTATAAGGTCTCAATATGCACTGAAATTCAGTAAAACCTGGCGACTTTGGAACGCGGTGCTCTTCATCCTAACCACATTACTTTCGTTTGACCGTAAACATAGATGTGTATAATATCACAAATCAATCTCTGTTTCCAGATAAGCCAGCCAGATGAAGCCCCGAATTCTGACTGTCTTTAAGATTATTATTTAGTAGTTGGGCCTGTTATTTCATCTGCATGGAAAATACCATATAGCAATATCACAGTATAAGAACTTACAGTAAGTTCATCGCTTTTGATTTCAGAAGAGAATACGTCAACGGAGATGTCTAGACAGATAAATGCATTCCCGGTTATGTAACAGAGTTCTAGGAATAGCGTTCATAAAACGATATTATACATATTAAATTATTATTATCATTAATATAATCCATACATATAATAAAATTTTAACTGATCGCTTTCCGTACTTTTTTTTACATCTGTACATGAAGAATATGTGAGAAAAACTATGATAAGGGATCTCTATTAACACAATAGAACCCAAAACAATAGTAATCGCTAAACTCAGATACGGCTTAACCGATTTCTTTATGGTTTTCACTAATGTATTGCAATAAGCATCACATAATATTTAAATTAATTTAATTACAATCCGTCGATATATAAAAAGTTATAAATTAATCTAAAACAGTCCAGGTTCTACTTCTAAGCGTAAAGTAATTTTTTTTGAAGCAAAGCAAGGATCGCCACAAATCCAATTACGATTGAGAGTTTTGTTTAATGAATGATTTGGTTAGGTAAATTGCTTCTCGACGAACTGATCTGACTGACAGATAACGCATAGTCTAGACCACTGTAGACAGAAACAAAAAATATACATATTTAAATTATTTGTACTAAGCAAACTTCATTTTCTTCATTAGTAAATCTCTAGTAATATTATACTTTCTTTGTTACCTAAACGACCTATTGTCTAGACGGTGTTTACTTTTGTATCGACATGAAACAAAATGGATTTTTGTATGAGAAGATTCCTTTGAAAACATAATTTAATATCACAATAACATAAGTAGCTCCCAATTGAAAACGAAACCTTATAATAATCCCTAACAGAACGATACTAATGACATTAAAATGAGAACTAAATTACACCAACTGTCGCAATTGTAAACTTTTAACAAAGGGAGGCACAATGAAGTTGCCAGGAAACTAAAAGCGTGATTCCTTCAAAAGTTCCACATTTCCATAATGTTAGGCGGATGTCACCACAGGGTGGTACGTAAAACTCCTTTTGCAAAGATCAATGCACATAACAGATGTATATTCAATTTTATGAATGTCATCCCTTCCTACAAGGGGTGTGTACAAAAAATTAAAAAGTTATTTATTAGTAATGTTCAAAACATTTTCATAGAATCGTGATTGCGTTTTTACCGACAGCCGTCGAGCGAACACATCACCGCCGTCCATACAGGACTACAACAGCAAGGGCGTCACCGATGCTTTGCCAGCACAGATGGAAGCGGTGATCCCACTAATTACTGATTCTCCGACACAGCAATTGATCATGTAAAAATATTTCACGATTGAATTTAGAAGTTAGTGTTTGCTAACCAAGCGGGTAAAGAATCTTAGCACAGCAGGTACACGACTATCGTTGGGATAAAATGAGGTGGTACAGAGCTCAGCGACATTCAACAGAAGGTATCTACCGTTCGCATAGCTTCGCCGTACGCTCAACCGTATATATTACGAACATTGCAGGTGAGCTAGGCTTAAGGATGCACGAAGCTCATTACACCCCAAAATATTCAAAGCTTATTAAAATTAGGAAAAATATTCTTGATCTTCACTTACTAATAAGTTTGACCTATAAGAGGAAATTTCAATGTCCGCTCCAGATAAGATTATAACTTGAGTTAGGTATCTTAAAACAAAATGTTGGTAAGCATTTTTATATGAAGCAGAAAATTGGCACACTGTCTTCATAATATAATAATAAGCAGCTTAACATGATAATCCACTCAGTAATTTAAATTAATGTTCATAAATCGTCCTGTATACAATACTACCGCCATAAAGTGGAAGTTCATAATTTAATACTAAGGATATTTAGTAACCGCTAGTCTCACGACGTACATTGCCGAATGTGATCAGAATCCTACCACGTGTTTATATACATATAAAGCAATGTATTCTCAAAATAACTGAGTCACGTTTCAACGAATATTTGTGGGGTAAATGAAGGTCTCTAGAGTGACCTTTGTCAAATGATTCGAGGAAAATAATGAGAGGCCTTTTGTACTCAAAAATCAAGTGAGTTTACGTACATATTTGTTTCGTTCCCGATTTCGCTGGCGTTGTTTTTAGTAATTTTACCTTACACATAATTTTATTAATGTACAGTGCGACTTTATTATTAATATTCTTTTAACGCTTCTTCTTCATAATTGTTCTTACGTTGACACGACGTCAATCAAAACACGAGGAAAAAGTTGCATAGGGCGTGATGGTGACTATTCATTTTTCAAACAAACCATCCTTTCCTACTCATATTGCACCCATGGGAGATGCAACGGCGACAGTCCCAACGATGTTGCTGGGCTTTGTACCTCCCACCTTAACCATGGTACTCGTGTTCGGTGGTAGGGCTTTCTTAGAATCGAACGTTACATATTTTTAATGTGTTTCAATTGCAGGGTCAACTAGATAAAAAGCGAGTTTTCTACTTCCTCTTTGGCCGTCAATACTTTGGTGATAATTTTCGTGTTACAGATGTGCTTGGTCGGAAAAACACTTTGTTACCACCGTTTTAGCACACAATAAACCAGGTAGCTCAATTCAGATGTATGGGATTTAATTAGTTCATTATGATAATGATAATTAGGACATTATGAGATTTAATTAGTTCCCACACCACGATTTCTTAAGGAATTATGCAAAGCAATCACCTCGCCGTTATTTCAGTTCCTTGCGCTTCACCATTCATCTAACATAACACATACAAGCTTAATTTAAACTATGTTTATATTATTGTTATATTACCTATTATGTTATTAATCACTAAGAAAACAATAAATTACCGAAATAAGTAAATTAACGATAGGTACGGACTGTAAATCAAATATAATCTTTGAGTTTCTTATGCAATTTCAATCAACCAAGCTTTTATAATTATCACTTATACTTGACTCATATAGAACGCAGTAAACAAAAATCATCTACATTAAGACAAGGTAGGTTTCAATTAATGTTAATATTGAAATAATTCATTAATTATTCTCTCAATGCTGGGATCGGGTCTCAGAATAAGAGGGGTTAAGGCCATTCATCATTAATAGACTTCACACATCTTTGAGAATATTATGAAGAACTCCGAGATGTTAGAATTCAAAATTCAAATTCATTTATCATTCTTCTATAAATACACTTATGCACGTAATTTTTCGATCCTTCAGCCGTTTTGAAAAGGTGCTCTAATGTTGAGGAGAAGAAACGGCGAAAGAAACTCCTCATCTCATCTTTTCCAGGTTTCCTCACCATGTTTTCCTTCAACGAAGCAAGTTATAATTAATTTGTAATACGCCGATATTTTAAAAAAATAGGGGTTCGTGCAGGATTCGAACGTTAGTCTCCCGAGCGGGAGACCAACGTTCAAATGAATAGGATACTATTGCTGGTTCATAAATAAATAATAAACAACTTAGGTACAGATGAAGCCTTAACAAATTTTAACTATTTTGGCGTAGTTCAGTTACATAAGCTGTACCTACTTTAATGTTTAATCGATTTGAGCTAAGAATTCAGTTTCCATAGCACTCGAATGTCGCTCGCTTATCGATTCCTTTCCACGACACTGGTTTCATTGTAAATGTACATTGCGACGATACATCAAGACGAGACGGTAGCGTTCTACGAATAACTATACAGTTATATAGCTAAAGATTTAAATATATACAAAATTTAAACATATATATGAATACATAAAACTATCTTCGTAACAAAGTATTTAACTGCGACAAAACGATGCTTGATTGAATATTGAAATGTTGTAAATGTCGGTATACATAAAACTAAAACACTGAACATACAACTTGAACAATATTATTCATTGACAGAATTAACCCTTCTCATTGTGAGCGGTCATCCCAGCCTAGCTGCAGACTATTAATGGTTAATGGTCAATGTGATGGTTGCTGGTAATTAGTGGTTTATGAAACTCACTGACATTTGAATTGAAACTTCTTTAACACTGTTGTGATGTGAAACGCAATGAAACGAAAACGGGACACTAAAAAGGGACAATCAAATACATCTATAAGATTAAGCTTGCGAGCAAATGCGACAAAATACAGATTTACAACGTTTCTTATTATCTACGTCTGGCTTACTGGTTTACTAAAAATGATTTAGTTATAAATGCTAGAAAAACGAAGTGTGTAGAATTTGCACTACCGAATAAGCAGAAAGTAGGCAAAATCTTTAAATCGAATAACGAAATATTAACTATCGAATAATCTACAGTGACTTAGGTGTCGCCTTAGATAGTAAACTTTAATGGCGCGCCCAACGCCCGGGTGAATATTTAATTTCGTGCATATTATGATATTTTTGAAGAAAGATAAATAATGAAACGTTATTATGTTCTTTATACGATTTTTAAGAAGTGAATAATAATAGTAAAAAAATCTTAGAAAGGGACAGCAATCAGACTTACGGTTATGGAATTACAGAGCTTTTTATTTTTTTACTAAACGGTAATGAGATTTGTTACTTATGGGGATTAGATACAATTTATGGTAATGAGAAAAAGGTGAAAATGGGAATTAGAACTAAAATAGTGAATCAGCCTTTTACTTATTATAATTACTTTAAATTTACATAGAA
>PDGT01000077.1:821287-864782 GCA_003671415.1 Megathymus violae
AATATTTTGAACAACGTTAGAATTTCATAGGATAATTTTAATTTCTGTAGCCATAAACTCTCTTTCAGGCGTGTGTTTGGCTCGGTGGCAAAGGGGTGACTGTCGCCGAATATATTACGTTAGGCACGATACACAGCTACGCGAAAATATTACAATACCAGAGCGAAAGTATCGTTAGATGGTAATTATAGGGAACTGTAAGGACATTTTTCAAAGTGGTAAGATACCACTTTAGTATGTTCTTCTATTCATAAAAAATGTACTATGAATAGACTGCCTATTGTATTATATTAAAAAGTGATAAAACATCTGTTCCTCATGCACAGTTTCTAACAAGATGTAACAATAAAGTAAAATCTGGGAAATGGGACATTGCTGGTAATTAGAATTTTATTTTTTGTTTTAAAATTTAATGTTGTTTTAATTAAAAATTTTCTTTTTTAACGATTGCACCTAGTAAAGACTCAAGTAAACTATACGAAAATAATATTAGGTTTTAATTCTATCAATATTTTATATATTATTTATCGTCTGACGCGTAATATGCACGAAATGAAATATTCACCCGCCCATATATCGGTTCTCGCAGATAAATTGTATTCAGTTTAGCTTTTGATCTATTCACACAGTTACCAATCATAAAGACAGCGAGACTTGTTAATTTTTCTTATTTAATTAATTATATACACACATAAATTGCAAAGTGCAACATTAACGTTCTTAAAAATGTATACAGGTAGTGCTTATTTGTTAAGAAATTTCTTCCAGCAGAGAAGTAGATGAAGTGTGCACATACACATACATACATATAAAGCAATATTTACGCATAAAATAGTAAATTGTAATAATGAATTACGTATGATGTATAAAATTTTAGACTCGATTAATCAGGCAAGGTGAATGTGTGAACACCGATGAATTTACTAAATATAAAGTAACTGAGAGAGTAAATAATTTATAACATAATAATAACCTAAATAATTTGTTTCTCTACATTCACCCCTAATAGACAGATAGATAAACTTTATATATTTTAATTACTCAATTTATACATATAAACGAGTAAATATACAAAACAAACTTCCCTCCATTTAGTTATTAAATAGTACGCAATTAATTTTAATACAAATCACTATTCACAAGCCCCATTATTACATCTTCTATAGGTTGGAACCTACAACTACAGCTTCACCTCCTTCATCCTACAACCTTGATAAATAAGAATACGAAATAAAATTGCGATTTTTCAACAAGTAGTGTCTATTTTTCTCTTTTCTTTGCTTTTCCTCACATTTTTTCGCTGTATAAAATTATTGAGAGCACAAATGGAGAAGCAAATTAGTAAGCCTCGCAACATAAAGCTGCCGTGTAAAGTCGAATATGCTCTTTGAATTATCGCTTGTATGTACTTCGTTCGCGACTTCTATTTACATACGAAAGGGTTAATTATGCTTATGTCAGAGCCGAGTCGAGCAACGGACAGTTTCATTAATATTTCAAAGTTCGATTTGTCTCGAGCTAACTGAAAATTGATTCATCAATAATGAATACGCTCATCAGTGTGTTAGCTAGGGAATGATTCAATCAATACTAATGAATAATGTTTGAATGACTCTGTAATATGAAGACTGACAAAAACTAAATAATTTTTTTATGTAACTAGTTGAAGAGGAAGAGCCACTTGATGGTAAGTGGTCACCGTCGCTCATAGACTTCGGTAACACCAAAGGCATCACCGAAGTGTTGCCGACGGAAAAGGAGCGGAGGATTCGCATTATTTCTGGCTCTCCGACATTGCGACCAGGACACATATGAAACATTTCACGGTCGATTTTAAAAGGAAGGTAGCAGCCAGTCAACGAAAATACCCTAACACCATGCAAGTGCCGTCGGGTTGATCTGGATGGTACAGAGCCCTCCGACCTCCAGCAGGTGGGTTTGTTCGTCATAACCTCGTCCGTTGTTCAGCAGAGTGCACCACGAGCAGGGGAAGTTGGCTTGGACTCAAGGATGGATGGAGTCCTTTTCACTCTAAATTATGACATTATTTAAGCGGTGGGTAAATTAACCGCGGAGAGAAATTTACTAGAATCCAGCGCTTAATTATTATTTTTCAAGTTGCATAATGAAGGAAAGCATTCCGATAAAATCAGCGTACCTGATTGAATAGAACTCTGTGAATCTGCACTTTGTAGCGTCGGGACTATTTCCATAATCGATCAATTAAAGGAGGTCCAAACGTATCAGGTATGTAAAATTGTTTTAGTTAAATGTTTGATATTCAAACATGTAATTTTAAGAATGATTTATCATTAAGTAAATTCTGTATTAAAAAATTAACTGTCAATTTTTTTACTTCCAACATCCCAGTTTTCTAATTGTATATCATCAGAAATATATTTACGTCGTTATCTATGCTAATATTATAAAGAGGAAACCTTTGTATTTTTGTTTGTTTGTAACGAATAAACTCAAAAACTACTGAACCGATTTTAAAAATTATTTCACCATTAGAATGCTTCATTATCCCTGAGTAATATAGGCTATATTTATTACTAGAAAAAACAAGGTATCCTTGCTTCAGTAACGTGAACCAAGGTGTAATAAAATTTGCTTAAAATTTTCTTTCAACGCATACGCTGCAGAAACTATTGATAAAGTACACCCGTGCGAAGCCGGGGCGGGCCGCTAGTTTTTAAATATGAATCCAAAATGGCTTCGAATTTATTTAAAATTTTCAATGATTATTTTCCAACAAATGGCTGTTTATAAAATTAATTATCATACGGTTCTTCGATGATGGAAAGTATCGAGAGAAAACTTGCATAATATTTGAGAATATTCTTGACGATATGTGAAATTCGCCATAGTGCAACAGGCGATGGCGGGCTAAGGCCTTGTTCATAGTAAGACCGATCCCAGCAATGGCACAATTATGGGTTATATTTTGAATTACATTCTAGTTTTAATGATGAGAAGCTACTAACATTTAATCACGAGACCTAAAGATATTGAATTAGAATCATGAATCGGTTCCCCCGGGATTATTCGAAGCGAATTAAAGACTAACAACGACTAATAATAAAGACTAATACTAGGTTTTGAATAAAAAATACTTCACGCAGGCGTTGCATTGCATCAATTCCACGTTGTAAATATTAAGTCCGCAGATTTTTAGACAAAATGAAACTTGTTGTTCGGAGAAAATAAACTAACCGTTATATTATTTTAATAGCGACCAGAGTCGACTAAGAATTAAGATAATCACTAATTTATTTATTATTTCAATTAATTAGCACGGGTCAACCAATTACATTTATAAATAAATGTAAATATTTTAAACATTGGATCACACAAAGAAAATTTAAAATATAAACAATTTACACAAATATTAAAAATATCATATTATTATGAATAATTAAATAAAAAGCTTAAAATTAATTTATGAAATACAATGTCAAATTGTAAGTAGATATACAATTTCAAAACAAATACAATTAAATCCAATCATATAAATAGGAATGAGATTAAATATAAATGAAATTCATGTCACTTAAAATCAGTGTCAAACAAAGTCAATGACAATCAATGTCAATTGTAAAAACAAAATCGAATAATGTCAATTCAAATAAGTCAGTAATCCTTACATGCATGATGCATTAATTTCGCAGTACTGCAAACACTCATATAAGATCGTCTTCTATTCATCCGCAGACACGTCATAGTGAGGTATAGAGCGCAGGAGAGCATTGAGCGCAGTAAGAGACAGATATGGGAAACCTCGAACGAACGACTGTACGACATCTGGAGACAACAAATAGCTTGTGCGTCCAATTTCGGTAAATGTTAGGAGCATAAAGTTTACACAAGTCCCCGTGTAAATCTGGAGCATCGCCACTACCACCACTAAGATACCACTGAGATTTTTACATCTCATTAAAATTTGGTTTCTCCATCTTCTGACCTCCACGGTGACCTTCACGCTAAAAAGTATTGCATAATTTACTTTAGCTTACAAAATCTTCAACAACAAATAATTTTAATTCATACGGTACTATTCAGATAGACGTGAGGGAGTATCTAACCTCAATGAAAGTGAGACTTAAACAGCTTTTAATTAAAGAAAAGTAGCTCATTGAATGTTTAATGCATGCTTTAAAGCTGAATTCTCTCACAACCCGAGATAATATAAATTTTTGTTGTTTTCTATGGTAGTAGCCTCCAACAAATAATCATGCAATGATAATTGGTTATGTGACAATTGTGCAAATGATATAATAATAATTGTGTATAAGCTATGTATATGTATTCTAACCCACACCAATGTCTGAGTGCGAACCACTTTTGTCTTAATTGTGACTGCAATGTCAAAGGATGCCTGTGGTTCTCGTTTGTATAATATAATTTAAGTAAAAATATGTGTATCTTTGTTACAATAATGATTACTTTTGTTTTTATCTTATATTTCTTTAATATAATTCGATTATTAATTATATGTTCTTTTGTGAGATGGAGATGCTATGCGTCTCTAAGAGGATATATCACAAAGTTAATATACTAGTAAATTAACTCTATGGGATATATTTTGCCTGTGTATTGTTGCTGTCATGATTAATACTAATTCAATACCAATGGATTTTAATTAAAGTAACGCCTGCTACCATTAACTATATAGGATTTGTTGAGATGGCTGTTTATTACAGGATTTGAACAAGTGATATGTAAAAATTTGCATAACATTTTGCTAACCAGTGAACAAAACCATATTTTAAGTACAATATTATTTTTCATGTCGCAGTTTTTAAAACCGGTTGCACAATGCATGATTCTAGCATGCTCAGAATAAGTAATTTTTGTCGCGCTCCTGTTTTTAATTCCCTATTCTTAGTTTATGTAAAATAAAGTTTATATTTATATTTTGTCCATGTGCTCGGTGATATTTCAGATTTTAGGTGCTGAATACTTTTGCTTTTAAAATAGTTAAAATGCATTGTAGAGGTTTGGATTTTACATTGCCCCTTGCGTATTCATAGAAAGTTTAGGAGTCAACATGAGGA
This sequence comes from Megathymus violae, assembly GCA_003671415.1. Taxonomy (NCBI): domain Eukaryota; kingdom Metazoa; phylum Arthropoda; class Insecta; order Lepidoptera; family Hesperiidae; genus Megathymus; species Megathymus violae. Next base: position 826,345 of record PDGT01000077.1, read on the forward strand.
TCGAAAGTTATTTTGCTGTCCGAAGATGTCCGAATATGTCTCCATACCGCCTTTGAAAAGGTTCAACGTTCTTTTGTGGGGCTTGGAGTTCGTTTTTACAAGCAGAGTTCAAAGTTGATATGTGAGTTACCGATTGGAATTTTTAAACTATGCGGTCGACTTCGGCTTATAGGTTAAAGAATATTATGATATCTTAACCAATATTATTGAATATTTAGGAAACCGCTTTATTACAATGAAAAGCTGGTTAAGCCACCATTGTGCCACGACTTCTGTGCGCAGTCCTTTCACATTTTTAATATTATCGTATTCATATAAAGTGTTATATTTTTTATTAAAAACAAATTATTTCATAACATTATCTAAATAAGTTTGTTACCTAATACTATTTAGATTCAATGTTTGTTGATGTGCGGTCAATCATCAAATTTTCTCAAAATGGCAATTTAAATTTGATATAAAAGCGGATATATCACGATGCCTTCTGGAAATAAGAATTATTCATGTCCTTAGAAAAAATAATTAAACTTGTGTACTATAACGGAATTAAATGCTTGAAAGAGGGAGAAAAAAAAACTCTGCAAAGTAAGCACTTATTAACTGCAGCTATTTTAAATGTAACTTGGGTATACTGAAAAATTTTAAATTGGAATATGATTGTATGTGACGTATTATAGACTATATACATTCCACAAATATTTTCACGAACAACTAACCTATAGTAATTTTCACAGCAGAACAGGCTCACCAGAGGAAAGTCACTCCAAGGAAATTTGTGTATCGATTTGAAAACCTATGTCTTATTTTTGTTACACGTGAAGATGAGCCCTTAATTGCGCTTTCTCTAGAGAAGTTTTCAGTTTATGTAGTTTTTCGTTAGAGAATTTTCGTGAACATTTCGGTGTCTTCCTGCGCAAAACCCAACTAAATATTGAGATACTAACCGACTCGGCGTGACTAATTGCGGTTTGTTACAAAGATTTAGAAGGACCATTTCACCTTAATCTGAGTGTCGGAAATTATTTGGCTGCCGCAATACATATGATACGGGTTAAGAACTACTTACTGTATGATTTGGCACTCACTCATTAAAAGGGCCACTTTACATGAAAAACTAATTTACAGGTAAGCGTAGCAATTGCGAAAGTACTACGCATCAACGTAAAATGGGAATACGCCCGTCAAGATTTTATTTAATTTGCTGTTGCGATTGATGATAATAAACAATTAGTGTTGTGATATATTAAAAATTATACACGTGTTATTAATATTTCTGATAATCTACAAAATAATTTTCTAAATCGTCTTAGGTTATGTTTTTTATGATTGACAGTTGTGTGTAATTACCTACCGTTATGGCTCATTTGACCTATGCAGCGACCGCAAAAGACCCAATATTAAACTGTATTTGTTAGTACATATCTGATTTTGTTTTTGTACATAACATTACCGTTACACAAAGGAAATACAGAATTCCTTACCTGCTCTATCTGTATTACAGACTAATTAATGGAACCGTAGAAATGGCGTAATACAAGCAAGTACCGGCACCCTAAGAGACCCCAATACGTCTTTGATGACGTTTCATTTCTGTGCTCGACGTCTCACACTATATTTACATCACATTGTAATGAACGACCCATTTACAAAACTTTTTCTGTCTCTCTTATAAATGTTTAAAACAACTCGTTTTGTTTCTGGTTTGTTATTTTCCTACTTATTTTTTCTCAATTATTTTCTGAACTGTAAGATGATACATTACATGTTGATAGTCAATTTGTATTGCTGGTTTTCTGCCTTCAGCCGATTTTTGTTGTTGTCAATTATTTTATAAAAAGACACATAATATGGAGCTTCAAACTCTTTTTGCACAATTATGTAAAAGCTTTCGTTCAATTTTATCGCACACCTAAGTGTTACTTGATTTCCTTCATGAACTTATACTCCAACAGATGATCTTTAATGCTTGATTTTATATGAAAGTCTATTAATAGTATGTTAATATCCTAATTCAAGTTCTAAAATATAAGTGATAAAAAAATTTGTTTTTAAAAATTTATAATTTTTCATCATTACAAACCATTATTGTCCCACTGCAGGGTTTCGGTCTCCTCTCACAAGAGGGATGATCACATAGTTCGCCAGGCTGGCCAAGTGTGGGCTAAAATTCTTCACACACCTTTGAGAACGTCATGGAGCACTCTCAGGAAGGCAGATTTCAGATATGACATTTACGAATAGCAGCTGTTTGTCAAACTTGTTCTGTCATTTAATGTACAAAATCATACATATAGGATTTTAGTTAACAAAATGTCTATTTATAAAACATATCTTGAATATGGACATAAGTTTAATGAAAAGAACATGTGCCTGCATCGTCTCTGCTGTGTCAATGTAACTCGGTTAAATAAAAAACCTATTGTTATATTATTTATGTTTTGATTTTATAAGCTTCGTAACTAAATACGGTTACTTAAACATATTCTGCTCATGAAACACTATTGCATTGGAATGTGATAAAATTCACGTCACAAATCCACAAAAAGACCAAAATCCAAGTGACATAATGACAATGACAACTGTAATCAGTTATTTTGTTGCTGACACTGCTATGTTGTCGCAGTTATTGATTTATCGATTCCACAAAGTAAATCGATTTCAGGTGAAAATTTTTCTGTCTGTGACTTTTTTCCTTTTATTTTTATATAATTATTAGCTACGTTTGTATTATTAAGAATCTAGTTGATTATGAAAACAACTTATCGTAAAACTTAAATCATAATGCCGATGACATGAGGAAATTATGACTCAATTTTTGTGACAAATTTAGATACTATTGGATATCGTTGAAATACTTTCCATTCTAAAAAAAATATTGAGTTTTATAATTTATTTTATTTCAACTCCTAATCAAACATTTTTAAGTACTTTCTCTAAAATTTAGTTACAAAGAAAATAGCCTGATTCTATTAACTATATACCAATTTGCCAACCCTATCCATCGGAACAAACACAGTGATCCTGTAGATCAACGGATACACACAACACGGGCGCTGCTCGTAGTGTTGTATGTAAATTTAAGGCCGGTGGTGAATGCACCGAACTAAGCTTATCTTTGGTACAAGTGAAAAGATGTGATCTAGTTTATATACTTAAGCGTGCTCAGACTTATAAATACGTATAAAGATAATAGTAATATTTAAGCTGAATTTAAATTAAAAACATTATTTCAAAGAAAGGATGATATGGAATACTGTAGGGTGTTTGCAATTATTAGAGCTTACGCCTAAAAATACACCTACCCAAATTCAAATGCATCTATGCATTTATTATGTCAAAGGACATATATTGCTACAAAGTATCTTTTCAAAATATAAATCCTTAAAGAAACTTGCCTTCCTTTTTACTTTTCTTTTCCATTTTTCTTTCTTTTTTATTACCACCTGAAGCCAAACCTGTTATGTACTTTTTAAAGGACATACTTGCGAGTGCAAGTTCTTAACTTCGGTTATAACATTTGGAATTAGGCTTGAAACTCACTTATTAACTTAATTCAGTTTTGTTTCAGATATTCTGCATTAAAAGAGTTTTTATTTCAATTCGTCTTTTCCTTATATCTTGTACCCAACATTACAATCACGGATCAAACCCACGCCTTGTGATGGTTCAAATACTTGGTGCCTTCAACAATATTCTGACGAATTTATTCAGCTACACAGATACGTGTATTTTGCATATAAATGTAGAGACTATATCGAATCGGGAGGCAAGAATATATTACATAAATACATAAATATATTATTATACAATGATTGTTGTGTTAATAATATTTAATGGTTCATGTAACTTTTCTTGTAATTTTCTGCAATAAACAATCAAATAAATAATTACATTACAAAAATTTTGCAAAAGGCTACATTTACAGTTTACAGTTTAAAAATTAAAATGTAACATACATTAATAGAAAAATATATACATATGCATATAAAATACATGTGGTGTTACATCTTCGTGTAAACAATATTTAGATCTGTGTGTAAAAAATCTTTTACAATACGTTATTAAAATTTTGTTTGAGCATTAAATTCTTGTGTATGTAAGTAAAGTTTTTAAAAGTTTTACTAAATCAAATATTTAAATATTTTAAATTAAATAACATATTTTATCCACAACAATAAGCCTTTACTGAACCCACTGTAGCGTCAAGTACACTGCACTCAATTTGATTGCGTACTATTTGAGGAGTGCAAAGATTCAATGTGTTAGCATAAACTAACGCCAAATCATCGAGACCATCAGTTGTTAAGGGTGTACCGCAGAGCTCAATTTTATACCCTTTCCTTTTCCTAGATTATTTCAACTATTGCCCATATTACATTGACAGATATGCGGATATTGTAGTATTTTGTGATACGAGGTATGTACTATGCATGATGCATTTTAGGTATACTATTAAAGCTAAACGTTTATAAACTAAACAATACTACATTTTATACACTATAAGATACAAAGAACATTGTAAAAATACACATTACATAATTTAGAATTTGGAATTAATTGAAAATTAATTTAACAAAATTAACGACATCTAAATCATAACTTTTATTTTATTTGTATATTGTATATTGTTTTATTTTATTTATTTTATTTTATTTTATTTGTAACTTTTATTTTATTTTATGTGTATTTTATTAGATTATATTATTAATTAGATTTTGTGTTGTGTTATATTTAAATGGTACATTTGCACGACATTATTTTAACTGAATAAAGAACTATTAAACCTTTTGCAACTTATTCAAAGTGAATTAAGTTTATTTTATCTTATCTTAACACAAAACTGCAGTTCGGCATTATATACGTACCTATATTGTAAAGGTCCGCTTACAATAAGCATTTTTGACTTTTCTTCAATAAATCAATGTTCAATATGGACTCGATGGGTTTCGCTATTTTATTGCCGCTTCCTTCGAAAGTGTACTTCCTACAATGATAGATAATAAACGTAGGGAATCTGGACAAACTGTTACATACTTAAAATTATAATAGTTTTATTCTTTTAGTTTAAAACAATTTATACCAACACTTTCAACACTAGAACCCATAAAGTCCCACTTCTTCGCTTTGTTTCCTCTCACAATGAAAAGAGTTGAGGCCATACTCCACCACGCAAGCTAAGTGTGGGTTGACAGACCTCACATAACTGAGAATATTATAAAGAACTCCCAGGTATGCAGATTTTGTCACTCCGATGCCCTTCACTAAAATGAGAGATAATTAATTTATAATATTCACATTATTCGAAAAATTTCAGATTCGTGCAGTACAGAAAATCGTTATTTGTGCGAGAAATCGACTTTGAAACCACTAAGCTACCATTGACCGACAAATTGGAAAAGTTCTGTTCTTATGATTTCAATACATAACGTTATTCAAGTAAAAAAGAAATGCTTTGGTTCGGTCCTAAGACCAACATACCTATTTTTTACGATATTTTTCCTAATGACACTCAAATAGGGACTACTTCTGCAACAAAAATCCAAGAGCTTTTTCCAGGAGACGAGAAGTTAGATCTTGGTTTAAAATATAAAGTATCTTTTGAAATATTGTTCAGGTGCACGAAAGCACTCAGCGAAGATTAGTACGATCCTCACACAGAATACTTTACTCTTGGGTTTTTCGTCTCGTGGTTGAAACACTTTCAAGTTTCATGGACTTAATCCGATGCAAGGTAGGTGTATATAATAAAACTCAAAGGTTTTGAATACGCAGTTACTCAAAATAGAATTTTTATCCTATTATATAACATGATATTAATTTCAATTTCCTTGCAGTCTTGAAAATTTCTCGCCTTGTTTATTAAAAGGAGAATGTTAAGCTTTTACTTGGTAAATGAGAAGACCGATAGTAAGGAGGTCACTACCGTCTATGGAGAACCACTGCAATACGGATGTCATCAGTCAATTGCTGAGGAAGCAATATTAGTAACATTATTGAAGTGTCAAAATTATTAATTAAAAATAAGCTTTGTGGGGTTAAAATTTAACTAATTTCAACCAAAATCGATGCGAAAAATAAATCGGTTTCCAAAATAGACATTACCAACACAGTTTTTAGGTTCATTTGAAGTTTTAGAGTCAACAATATTCTTCGCCGTTAGCCTTAAGACTTACTTTAAATGTAAAATAATAATAGTTGATCCGTTTAAATTTTTTAATCCCATATAATTAAAAATTCGTTTGATAAGACAACGCTCAAGTTTGTGTCCAAATAACCCTGAACTTAATTACTTGATCTTGGATTATCCTTAATTCATTTTAGCACAATTAAATAACCAAATAATGCTAAAAGGTGTTATTCAAAAGTTCAGAATTGTCTTTAAATAAAGTACAAGGTATTAAAACTTCGTTTAGTTAATTGGGACTTTCAAGAGGTGTACTCCATTTTGTATTCAAAACAGGGTAGTTTTCAGCTATGGGTTTTTCGAGGTCCGCGCGCGTCATGTTTATTGATATCAACGATGACAAATTAAAAGAAGTAGAAGTATAGTGTTAATAAAGATATTTTAGTTAAAAATGCAAAATTTAACTATTCCGAAACTATATGGACGTGATTTCTCTTACATACAATAATTTATTTGTGATTGTCAGGTCTATTATCTAAGGCGGAGACTTGACTTTTAAAAACTGTTTGTAAAAATCAACTTCCCATGATGTTTCATTTATTCATTCATAACTAATTTATCAGTTCGTTAATTCTAAATAGTAGTAGAAACAAAGTAAAAAACATTCACAGTCATATTCAAATATACGTTCTATATGAAATATTTTATTTTGAATTTGATGAGCCCCTGAAACCGATGGAAATATATATATATGAGTACTGAAAACTGTGATGGAATTCTTGATTTATAAATGTCACTGGCGTCCATTCATGATATCAAAATCATAAAAAGAATAGAAAATGAAAATAAAAAACGGGTACTTATTTATCGCTATCATCAAGTCAAAGCAAATTAAATCAAAATAATTTATTAATTTAGGTAATGGATTGAGGAGAAGAAACGCCGAAAAACCTCCTCAGCACATCTTTTAAAACAACTCGTGGCAAGTACAAGCTAAGCTTAAACCTGCGCGGAACCGGTTTCGACACTATTGTTTCCAGGCGTCCTTGTTATTAATATATTTATATATAGCGTAATATCCTACACCTATAAGCTTTAAACTGGTCATTTAAAATTTCCAATACGCACTAACGTATAAATTTTCGAACCTTATTGTAAAAAGCCCCATAAGAGAACGCTGAACCTTTTGAAGGCGATAAATGAAGACGTAAATTATGAGTTTTTCTTCAATCCAAAGGTTTTAAACTGTTTAATTTTGGTACCGGTTACATTGCAGAACCATTACACTATAGAAGTATTTGAATCTACAAGTGATCATCTCTTGTGCTGAGCTGATAAAGAAAGCAATAGTACTTGAGATTAGTTGACAGAAACTACTTTCGGACAAGGAAAAATATTTGTTAACGGTATTACAAAACGGTGTTAAACATTTTGTAAACGGTATTACAAAACGGTGTTAAAACATTTGTAAACGGTATTACAAAACGGTGTTAAAACATTTTGTAAACAGTATTACAAAATGTTTTTATGTACGTATGTATGTATTTATTACGTATGCATATTTACACTAAAAATAGAAAATAAAGACTTAAATAAAAATGAAACTGACTTTAAAATGGAAAACAATTCAATGTTATTAAAATGCCAAAACTAGTTTAAATAAAATATTATAATACTTGCTATATACTGACTTGTTTGAACTTGGTCCCAACATCAAACCACAAAAATACTTAATGATTTAAACAATTAATAACTGAATATAAAACTAATAAAACAGTGCGTTGTGGTGGAATTGAATCTAGCGTATCTACCAACTATCTATTTGACTTGGGACCAAATTCAAATATTTCAGTTTATAGTGGATAAAATTAATTTTTGCATTTAAGTACGTATTTTCAACAATTTGTCAGTTTTTCTTCTTAAAGTAGGTTACATTTAAACATGTCTTTATAATTAAAAACTTTACTGAAATAACGCAATGTCTAAACAAAGTTACCTTTGTTACGACATAAAACTTGATTGACCTCTGCAAGTTGTTTTAATTTTTGTAGTAAATGTTGTAATACACACGCTTTAGAATTTTTTAATCTTCGTTTTCGACTACGAAAATACGTCAAAATGTTGAAGTGTCCATCAATTTCTTGCACGAATAACTATGCTATTGTTTCTATCATCAAATCCACATAACCATCAATACGATACACTGAGGAATAATGTGCCAGAGTATGTAAATTCTGTAGTCACTGAATAGCAATGCGGACATCCCGCATCGGATTGCAAATTGCGAGTCTGTCGTATGCACACAACTTTGGGCCTATACTGGTTCATAATTCGAAGTAAAATGATATTACACGCCATGAAGTACAAACGTATCGTAGAGCGGTATCTTCGACGTATCTAGATTTCTGACAGTGCGTTTAATATTAACCGTTTAGAGAAAATTCAAATATTATAATAAAGTTATACGAAGAAGTGAAATTGTAATTCATATCGGACTTGTAATTTTATTTTTGAATGGTCTCGTAGTTTGTAGCTTAACGAAAGCTGTTAATGGTGCAGTATAAGTAATTATTGCTACCTGGATAATAACTATATTACGTGTGTACAAAATGCATGATAATGAAGAAATAATAATAATAATAATAATAAATAAATAATTATGTCTCAAAGAATTCGCACCATCAGTCTTAATATACATTGGCGTAAAGAATGTATTTAATGTCAATAAAAGATTTTTAATTGAAACCAAAATGTAGAACTTCCTTTCCCGTTATATTAATTCAGTGGCAAATATTACGGTTTTCTTTTACGAGTAATATCAGTCTGTTTGAATTTTGTTCCTGATTGGTGTCTTCTATTTCACTCTAACGCCTCCTCTTTCTCGTTGCCAATCTGCAAGATTTAATATTTAATCTGACTATATATCAATTGATAATAAACAGGTCAAAATAGCCGCAACAGAATTTTTTTGATAAAACTCCGAGATCCTTGCAAATTTGTAAGTTTCTAAAGATGTTGAAGTAAGACATGGTATGAGAACGTGTATTAGATTCGCCCTAGCTCCTCTGTGGCCAGGTCCTAAGGCAACTGGGATATAACTGTTCTTGTACGGACGTTTATTGACATGCAAATTACTGGCTTTCTGAATGCGGTATAGTACAATGCGAGCTATGCATACTCGTATGATTTAATGTAAAGACAGTAAAGATCCGAAAGTTAAAACAAAATGCTGAAAATATTGCATTTAAACATTTGGCTTTATAACACAATAAATAGCTAATTAATAATTACTGATCTTTTCTTGTGATTGTTTCTTCTGAATTGAGTAGGATATTCTCCGAAAACACGGTATTAGTTAGAAGAGGTTCCAAAATTTTTGTGGCATTTACTCACTCAATCGCTTGGCTGCCATCTGGTACATGTGGTACTAGGCATCTCATATGACCACATAGTTACATGGATTCTGGAAATGCCTACAACCGTAAAATTCAATCTTGCGCAAATGTTGGTTCGAATCCTGACACCATTACAATTTCAGAGTTGTTAGTACGTATAAAAAGAAAACATCGTGATATAAGCTATGCCGCCCGGGGGCAATCGGGATTCGTCACAATACGATGACGTCACGGGCTCCCCATCATGTCAGAAGTGATACGGCAAAGACTACTTGTACTTTTGAATCTAATTAGCCATTAGTGACATTTGTATCTAATAAGAATTCATCGTATGAATATGAGGGATTGACATCTTTTAGGACTAGAAGAAAGCTGAACCTTGAAGTAGAACATTTATAAAGCTGCATAATGAACGGCACTACGAAACTGTTTCAAGAGATAGTGGCCAACCCAGTTCTTGGAAACCTTATTTCGCCTTAAGACTTCGATAGACGTTACCTAAGGCCCCAATATAAATACTACTGTACTGATATCTAAAGACCTTGATAGACGGTACCTAAGGTCCCAATATAAATACTGATATCTAAAGCATATACTAACGTAACTTCGACTGGAGTAACTTGCGCGCATCGGTGTTCCGTACGAGTTATGTGGGAGTTTTCAAGAGGAGAATGAATAGGCTTTTTATGAGTTAGTCTGTTCAACATCTTCGACTTCGTCACCACTTACCATGACGTGGGATTTTTGTTAAGCATTATCGTATCGTATTAAAAAAGACCCATGCTATAACATATCGCGCCCAAAATTAAGCATTCCAATTAATCACTCATGTTTGAGACAAATCATTGGTAGAAAGTGCACATCGCTTCGTGAACAGAGTTGCAAATTTAAAGTCTACACGATATTAATTGGCCACCGCAGCCCCTGAATCTTTATAATGGATCTCAAACAGTATCGCTCTCGCCGATCTTTTGAAAGTTCGGCGAATAAAATTATTGTACGCTGCAAGTTTGCTCTTTGCAAGGTATGCAAATTATATTAAATTAGTTGTATATGTGCACTACATGCCAATGATTTAGTGGTTGTGCAATGCGATTGTATTGAAGCCATGAACAACAAATACCCGAGCACTCCCCTGTTGCCATTCAGTTTGATTCTGACGGTATTTTTGCATTATATACTACCATCATGATTGTGAGTGTGGAAGATAGAGTTCTGGTAAAGTGCTAACTTTAGCAACCCGGCTAGTAGCCACCCTTTTTCATTAGTCAACTCTGAAATATATTAACTTGGTACAATGAGCCAACTAGCACAATCACAAGACAAGGCGATTCAGCAGGTTTTTCGATCATGATGCTTTCGATGTTGTGATATTCGCGCCAAGATTATGTAAATGATATGAATACTTAATATTAATGTATTTACTGTACCATATTTAAACATCCCAGTCCTATACAAAGCGCTGTACGTCTTAATCTATTCGCAAACTAACGTAACAATATTTAGTATTTATGGTAAAGGTTCAAGGGTATGTTATGGTTTTGAATTCATAAATGCACCATTTTCTGTTTAGAGCTCATTACATTCTATTTTTTTGTAGAATTCACGTTTACGAATTCAAGTAATTTCCATTTTCATAATACATTTATTAATACTAAACAAATAGTAATTTCACTAAACAATCAATTTCTTAAGATTGTATGTATTTATATTTTTGAATAATTTTCATATTTGCTGAAAACGATCTGGTAAAAAACGTAAATCCAAAAAGTGTTTCTGGTGTAAGTAGATCCATCTATTATTTACATATGGTCAAGTTAACTTCTCTTGCTTACAAAGCACTCTTCGATAGAGTCTAATAACTTTAATAATTACTACATTAATGACTAATAACCTCCAACCTCATTTCGTTTTATAAATATAGAATTTATTTATAACTACATTAAAGCGCCGTGACAATAGCATTAGGTACAATAATCACATTTTAGAAATATAACCTCAATACTCATGTCTTTCAAAAAATTATATTTATTCATACATATACAAACCTGGAACAGGTACATTTTCAAAGACGTACATATAACAAGATTTTTATAAACTTGGTATCATGGGAAATATGCATATATTAAAATCTCTCCTTGGTAATTGTTAGTATTTGGGTTAAACAGAACACAATATAAAGCCGAAATAATATGAATTCCACTAACGACGAAAGCAAAGCTACCTAAGGTAATATATATAACCATTGAAATAAAAAGATTAGTGGCCCCCTCCAACTTCGTTCGGGTTGAACAATTCATTACAATATGTACATGATTATTCAAACTTTTGTATATTTGCCTTGATCAGACATCATTAGCTTTACTAATATTTTATATAGTATATCATCTGCGAAATCACGTGTTCTCGCTACATAACAATTTTCATTAAGATAGGTCAAGGCGGTCTTGAGTTATAACGGGAATTACAAAAATTTCTACAATATTCAAATTAATATCAGTGAATCCTAAAACGAATATTTATCGTGAAATTTGACGAAAAACATCAATGTACAGATGGAGAGACACTAAAGGTTTATATAGTAAGTAGTATATATAAATAATCATAAAACAAACAACCCCGAACACGGAGTAGCATTCTAATTAGATATTAAATCAGAATCACGTTCGACATCTGACTGCAGCCACTGTCGCATCGAACTAATTAAGCATATGCAGATGCAACCGTACAGATTAATTTATACAATAGTCCCTCTCACTCATTTGTTTCATATTGAAGACGCAAAGTAGATTTATAAAGACCATGAAAATTTTTGATGTAAGCTACGATATTATTATTTAATAATTAATTAATTATTATTATGGAAACGAGTGCGAAGTTGTACTGTTTAATTTAGATGTTATGTTACTCACAGTAGATTGTCCCGTGAATGAAGACGTCGGAACGAACGAATGAATATTTATGCATAAAATTTTGGTTTCTCCAAGCACTTTGCAACTGTAGCAGTAAACAGTGGTAGCCAAGTGTTTTAAACGTCGGACTCTAGCACGGGAGAGTAGAGTTCGAATTACAAATTAATTGTGTGAGTTATTGTGTGTGTAGTACACACAAACTCACAACATTTGCACTCTCTCTTTATAATATTAGTATAGATTTGAACTATTTTACATACATTATTAGCTACAGTAGAGACTATACAAGAAGAATAGCAGAAGGTAGACAAAATAATGAATAAAGAAACATTAATTTAAATTAAACTTGAGAATTAATGTAATCGATACATATAGTATAATTTTAAATGATCGCTTTCTGTACATAAAGGATATATGAGAAAAAAAACTTTTATTAAGGACCTTTATTAACGCAATAGAACGCCAAAACAATATTTTTTAGAATTTTTGTCTCTTTGTGCGCGCTAATCTCAGAAACGGCTTAACCGATTTCATTATGGTTTTCTGTGATTGCAGTAACCATAACTTTATATGTAAAGTTCATTTAACTTCAACCCGTCCATAAATAAAATAGTTATAAATTTAAATAAACATTTGTTCACAGAACGAGAAAAACCCGGTCTTACACCCATCGGCATTGGTGCTATTTCTAAACATAAGGTCTAGTTTTTTTTGAAGCGAAGCGACGACGGTTTGCTAATGATTAATAATTATGATAATTAACAAATAGCGGTTTATAAATCCATTTTAAAACATTATAGTGATTGAAGATGTTTCTATTTAGGTTGTCACGCAGATAGACAAGAGATAAGGTTTACAATAGCACCTGTCCGTTCACAAGGCTCCGATGTAGAATGAGTTGTCAAGTATTGGGTTATATCAATGGTGTTGCCATCACACGGGTCACGTGCCGCGTACCATTTAGCAAGTATATCGTCTCCGATATGGGTAACAAGTATCTAAATTACTGACCAGACAATAGACAATAAGACAAAACTCGTAAAAGGTATGAAAGTCTGTTGATAAAAATATTTCGTGATTTTACAAGATAACCTGTGGGCAGATTCTCATAAGTCATCACAGCGGGGCGTCTTATTTATGAGGCTAGAAGACTTATTAATAAAACCAACTTTATACGCCTCACGAAAAATCTTCGAAGCCAGCAAAAGTTTGAACTAAAATAATTTGGGGCTAAACTTTTATTAGGGAGCCATAAAGAAAAATATATCTGAAAATATTACAATAGCTTAAATTACAAGGAATAGAACGTATCGACTACATTTGTCGCGATTTATGGATCGCGAGCAATGGAACGATGGCAATACAATTTGTAGATGGTACTAGGAAGTTCGAAAACAAAATTTCGGTTCCGACACCAAAATCAGAAGTATTTTACTGAAAACTTGGAACTGGCATAGAGATCCTCGGGGATTTAGACAAATTTATAAATATTTTTTGTTACAAAAAGCGGATAATATTGTGCGTAACATTAAAATATCATACGACATCAAGGAACATCCGTCTATATAGCTTTTTTGCGTAATTAGCGAAATAAATTTTATGTCAAAGTAAATATTATTGTGGACATGTGATATAAATAAAACAAGTAACATAAAAAAAATTAAGTCAACTTGTACTTAAGTCAACAATGAAATTTTTTATATTAATTACTTTTTATGAAACAATTGCAATCAAAATAAATATGTATTAAATGTATATACATTTATGTAAGAGTATTATTTTCTCCGATAAAAAAATAAAATTAATTAATTAAATTTAATTAATCGATTATCATTATTTGAAAAAAACTATTAACACTATCCACATGTCTCTCATCCACTATAAGTTTAAAAAAAATGTTTTTGAACTTGAGTAGATGAATAAAAAGTATTTTATTAACGACTGAAAATTTAAACAAGATATATACATATAATATATATTGAGATAGTGTAAAGAAGTAGTAAAAATTAAAAATACATGTGTTTTATTATTTAATATTTTATGAAATATTATTATTCATAAGTATATAATATTATCTAATCTTTACTTAAGTTTTCGTCCTTGGTAAACAGCCCTGTGGCCAATTTTGTTAATTGTTAACAATGTATCATGGAAAATAGGCTGCGGTGTCGCTGTGGGTGAGATATTCAATAAGCAAATGCGGTGGTGTTGCGAATTTAATAACTAGATTTTGACATTTTCGTGGAATACATAAATAAACAGTATACTCGTTGTATGTTTCTTTCCTATGGCAATTCTATTATAGAGAATGTATAGCACAGTTCATAGTTATAAACATTTCAACTAATTTTCTATCTTTCATATGTCAATCTTTACCGAATGCGAGAGACATTGTTACGTCGTTACGCACACCATCCGCACGATTTCGGACGATTCGCCACCTATAGAATCCCGCGGTACACCACGCGATATGCTTATGCGAATCCTGATTAATCATACGCACTGAAATAAACTTGTACAGGAACATGTGGACCACAAGAGGCCGACTTTAGAAATACAATGTCGCCTAGGTTAAATATTCATTACAATACTACCGTACCGAATTTAGATGTTAATAATTCAATGTATTTACATTCTTGGTAACATTTAGGTTTACTCTGGTACATTTGAGTATCGCATAATCTATACGCGTCTGTAAAGTTAGTTCACCGCTCTAGGTAGGGGTTTTTGGAATGTTAGTGACTCCATCTATGTCGGGGTTCTTCATCTGTCCGACTTATTGATTCTCCTCGTAGAACAAACCGTGAAATCTTCCGTATTCCGAATTCCGTCAACCGTGAACGTATTCCGGTAAAACCAGTAAAAAGCGTTTTTCCATTCCTTTCTGCACGTACATGGCAACAACGAGCACATGAAAACAATGGTCTTAAAAATAATGATTAAAGGCTACAAAACCATTGACTAATTATATAATACCTTTCCCTGTGGGATAATATTGATCACATCATCAACACCGTCAGCACATCACCGCCACATTCTGTTACACTTCACCACCCCACTGTCATACATGTTACCACACCACAGCTGGCCATTACCTCACACTTCCGTAATCTCCACTCCATAGTACAACACACTACCACGTTAGTCAGTTTGGCTTCAGTAACGAGTTAACTTCATCCTTCGGTTGACGTGAGGACGGATGGCAAACCACGTCTTTTTCTTTCAGATTCTATTTATTACAATAGATTCATACTTATGTCTTGGGTTTAATTATCACTTTTTGCTGTTTCTATTACGAAATATTTGTAACGATTTTGATTATACGAAGTAGTTTTACATCTTATTCGCGCGAGGTAACTTCAATCGGTACAGAACCAAAGTTCTCCAGATTAGTTTGAGCGCTTGCTATAGGTAAATTGCGTTCTCTTACACGCACATTAATTCGTTTGTCAAAAGCGATTAGTTTGCCGCTTTTCTTCTTGGTTAATTTTCTTCTCATCAAAACTTTGGTCCATTACTGCGTTCGATTCTCCATTCTTATAAAAATTATAATCATAAGCTTGCGCTGCCTGTCTCATGGTTAGTATATAAATATTACTTTGGTGTTTTCGTTTTAGAAAAAGTGCTCTTGAATTTCTGCTACACATGGTTTTGGTGAATAAAAGCTTGTTACTGGTAGTAGCAGCTATTAAATATATAAAGTCATCGTCTTTATTAATTTTTATTTTTACTCGAGGTACAATGATTTCTTTAAATGAAACGACATTTTTAACGTTACATTTTTTTTATGATTATATCAATAACACACTTCGTTTCGAGAAACAAGTATAATGTGAAGCAAAAAATGTTATTAGCAAAATATCAAATCCAGTTCGATTTCAATTATGACTTTACTTACTTACAAAATTATTTACCCTGTTTTCTCAGCCTCTGGTGTGAAAATTGAAAAATAAAATGTGTCTCTTTTTGTGTTTCCAAAATCTCTACAGGAAGATTTAACGCCTGGAGATGAAATTTGTAAAATTATTAATGTGGCTTTATTTGTATTTGACTGAAATATTAAATACAAACTCTTTTAAATTTAAATGTAAAACCATGTTCAGAGTCATTTTATACAAACTTACATCCCCTGTTAAATTCAAGCAGGAGGGTGGTAGCTAACCAAACAGGGTTCACATAGAGATACCTGTATTAATATTAACGACTTAATAATAATACTGATAATATAATCCTTACGCGAAGCCCTACCACCATGCAGGCCGGCTTCTGTCGCCTCTTACGACACCCTGTTCTGCCAGCATGGGATTGGGGGGAGTACTCTAGACCGCCTCATTACGGCAATATGGTTATTAATTGTCGAAATTGATAACCTGTCGGTAATTTCATTGATATGTGAGGAAGACTTTTCATTGGATTTAAAGAAATATAAGTTACATTTTTAGTTGTACGTATCAAAATTAGATTCTACAATTCTATCGTTATAACCCTCATAATAAAGGAGAAAGAATTATTTTTTATTTCCAGGTCTCTTCCCATTCACTCAAGCTATATCGCTTACTGCCAGACGGTATAAATTATTTGAATATGAATAAATTCGTAATGATGATACGAATATTCGAGTTTAAGATCGATTCACTGATTATTACTAGGACTGTGGAACTCACAACAAGGAATCAGTACAAACGCGGTTGAATTATACATTCATATATTGTTATTATTTGTTGATTGGTATTGCATGAAAGCTGTCATTAGTAATTTTTTCAAAACTAAACATTTTAATCCGATATATTTATGCAAATCTTCATATATTTCACACAATATCATGTACTGATTTTTAAAGAAGCAGGCAATTTAAGCACGGTTCGTTTTTCATAATTGAAGGATGCGGTCTATATCAATATATCGTAATCTTCACTGATAAATGAATGCACTCCCTAACGCAAGGAAAGCTGTCTGAAATTGGCATTAGATCTTCAGCTTTCAATTCGACTGTATGTCAAATGTAATGGAAAAGCCAGCCTTTTCAATATTAGAAAAATTGAAGATAAGACCATCAGTCAGCGACAGTTGTGAAAGCAAATTTCTGAGTCGATATTCCAAGCTAAACCTTTGAGACTGTACAATAATCTTACGTATAAGTGACATTCCTATAAATGTGACCAGTAAACATAGTGAAACATACAGTATAAACATACATAGTAAGATTCTAATTATCACTCCATTAACATGTGTTATTTATATATTACATTAGTTTGAAAGGAGCTTTTTTTACACTTACTAACTCGCTCTCGCTCGGCTTCGGAAAATATATTCTTACGTTCACGCATGGCAATCATTCCGAAACAGTTGTTACTCGTTATTGTTAGGCGGTTTATAAATTTTTCATGTGTACTTCATACAAATAATTACAATATTATTAACATTTATCGATCACTCCCTAATGAAACAATTTCGTTTGAGAATCTGTACAATAAATAGTTTTTGAGATTATCGATTTAGATAATTCAACCATTAATAAATAAACTTAGAGCATTCATTTAGTTTGATATTTTATTTCTGTAACGATAAATTAAATTTGTACTGCTCGATACTTTCATTCGTCAATTATTCAACAGACAATCGAATATTCATGAAATAAATTCAAAATTCTGCATTAGTAACAAAGTTTCGTGACTAAAATTCGATAAGCATAAAATTTTATTGCCACGTCATATGGAACATGGGAATCGACATTTTGAATTATCATAGTATGTAACCAACTAGACGTATAGCTGACAGGCTCATTAGTATGTGTCAAGTGTCAGCTGTCAAGAGTTTCTCCCAACCACGGCAGTATCGCGATAACCATGATTCACCTAATAAGGTCAAATATCGGTGTAGAATACAAAAATGTTTACCCGTTTCTAAAATATCCGCGATGATGTAAAATATCATTCTTTACAACAAAGGCATCGCGCTGATGGCCATGATGGAAGCGTTAAACCCTCTTATTACTGATTTTCCGACATTGCAACGGAAATATTTTACAAAACATTTCTCAAGAGTGATTCTATTCGTAACTTAGCTAGCCAGGCTGGCATAGAGCCTTATTAATTAAGTCCGATCTGGATTAAACTGGGTATTACAGAGGTCACCGACTTCCAACACCAGAAATCTGACGTCACAATATCGTCTGTTGTTCACCAGAGTGCACCACGAGCAGAAAAACTCCTCTTGGGTTCTAAAATGGACCTCACTTCCTAAGTCCATTGTTAGCCAGGCGCAGTTAAGGATATACTTAAAACATTACTATATTTGAACTATATTTAAAAAAAGAAATTTTATTAAAATTACAAACCAATCCTTATCTTCTCTGAGCCTGTTAATTCTTTGATACCGAAACTTGTTCAAACTCAAATGACGGATACAACCCAGTTTACTGGTAAGAAGGTTGTTTATAAACTAACATTTCTCACGGTATCGCGTATTTACATTGTTACAACGATATTGACTAATTGATATCAGGTTAAAATATTAAACTTTTGGTTATTAAAGTTTTCTCATATCTATTTTTAGACATTTAGCCAATTGGATTATGATTTTTCCAATCCATCTCTCCGTCGATACGATACAGGCATTTTACTTGGAGAATGTTGGAACTTTATAGAACTTATCAATCTTGAAAGATTGATTTATTATATTCTGTCTATACACAATTAGAAATGGTACTACATAAATATAAAAGAGAGTGGGGGATATTTTCTTTACAAGTGAATACTTTATCATTTACCAGACTCAACCATTTACATTAATGCTAAACTATCATGATGTTTCTTCCTAATATCACATCTATAAATCATGGGTATGCTTCCCTAAATATCTGAGATCCCAATGGTCTCGGCAATTATAAAGCATCATCTTGTTAAAATGGGCGCTGAAATTTCTCTACTGTGTGGGGTCCGCTGTTTAGATCTGAAGTATTCCAGTATGTATAATACACATCCAAATTATAAAAATTTGATGAAAAAACTGAACATACAAAATTCACTCTTACAAAAATACGAAGTCCCTTTACTGAAGTAATACTGCAACCTACCGACCTCTTACATGCAATCAGCTAACAAATATGTCTATACAGGCCAATCACATGGAACGTGCGCGATGAGATACTTACCGAAACTGTAACACACTTACAAACGTGCACGTAGGGCGTAATGAAGTTTCTTTACTATTTTAGATCATCATTATTGCAAACTGTGTTCCGCTGCTAAGGTTATTTCCTGTTACAATGTGAAGGCTACAGCACATAATCCATCACGTTGGCAATTTAGCAGATTTGGAATATTTTGAGAAATCAGCTTAGATACTCGTAGTAAACGTGTTGTAAAATTACACATCCAACGCATTTATATTAACTTTTTAAATTTTTATTTGATATTTTCATGAAGTGTCGCAAAGGTTCAGCAGAAAACAATAGCAGCCTTAAAACCGGTCACTGGTAAATATTATCTCGAGCATATTGTGCGAGTATAAGGCGAATATCGCATACACGATTTGCTTTACTGCCTGTGTCGTCTATTGTTCTACAGTTCTTCGACGATTATTGAACTGACGAGAAAAACGTAGGGAGTTCCGGAAAAGGATACTACTACCTCATGAATAGAGGGCACGGCCAACTAGGGGTCATTCGCATTGTGAACACGAAGGGGAAGAGTTCTCTCTACAAACCGAAACACCTGAGATCAACGAGTGCAACTGCGACTGTTTATTAGTGTTGAAATGTATTGTTAACAACATAATAAAGTCTCTGAAACAATTTAGGAGTTTTCACGAACCAGTGTACCCTGACACGTAATTACGTATTGTAATGTAAAAATAACGGTCCTGGTTTTAAAGTCACTAAAGTCGAACCAACTAAAACTCAATTTCCTTGAGCGCTTACTTGTAATAAGACTTGAGGAAGCTAAAGCCTCGTTAAGCCAAACTCTTGGTTATTATCTTAAGATAGCAGTTTTAAGCCGTATCGGAGTGAAGCCTTTAAGTGACATGAGAACTACCGATACTTGATTTTGCAGCTAAATCCTCCAATAATCCGCTTTAGGGCAGCGTGATTAAATACTCTTAAGGACTTCTCAATCACAAGGAGGGGTATATAGGAAGACGACATTGATCATTTAGCCCCAACTAATAAGTATGGAAACCAAACATTAGACGTCCGGAACCTCAAAAAAAAAAACTTTTGAGACACGTTTTCAAAATAGTATGGCTGCAAAATAACCAAATATACTTTAACGCCCCCGAGACCTATTAACACCGTTCCAAGTAAACTTTTAGAATACTTTTCGGGCCTGTTTCCTACCGATCCTCTCTTACGAGTTTTGAATCAAACATTGTTTTTGGTAAACGATTTTGTTATTCGCCGCTTTCGATTTTCTTGAAAAGGACCATTTTATGATAACGATATAACGATAATCATTTATGAGTACAAAGCTTTTGTAGATTACTCAACATTATTGTGTATATTATAGATACGCGTAAAGTATACAATGAGACGTATTAAATAAACTATATTATTGAATCTATTTTATGGTTAAGTTAGTATAATCATACGAAAACTATTTTCCCAGCCTTTAATAAGTTGGCTTCTCGCTTACTCTTCGGCTGGGTCAGTGACTGCGGTTCTTGTTGCGAATGTCAAAGTACGCCGAAGACCGTTTACTATCAGATGGCCCATGTACACCATTCTCAAATCAGGTTTCAATTCTGAGTTGGTTGGTGATAATCATATTAATTTAAAATTTCGTAAACAAAACGTAGGTACAATAATATCGAAGGCGTGTTCTTAATAAAAATTATTGACGATTTTCAAATAATTTAAAATTTATATTTCAACTAGCAAATGCCCTCGCTTCGCTTCGGAAAAACTAGCTTACGCTTAAAGCTAGCATCTGCATTTTTCTGGGCTTTTGTCATTCTCTGAATTAGAAATGCATATTGTTAGCAGCAAAGTGACGTCACATCCGTTAAGAGGAGGGGATGGCGGACAGTCACCGCCAAGCACCTACATATATAAGGCGATGAGCGCTCGTCTTGAGCGCTCGTCTTGAGCACCCCCTTTCCCTAAAGGGGGTCGCATCAGATGTCGGCTTCAAGGCCTCCAGGCCAAAGCCAGTCTCGGGTGGTGTTTAGTGGGTAGGCCCCTAGGTTTCTCGGGAGTCCCACATAACCAGCGCAGCCGGCTGCGCTGGTATGCATAAAGCATTCACCACCCCCCTCCCCCGCTTCCCGGAGGGTAGCCCTTTTTCCAATTGTCTGGGCGCAAAAAAAAAAAAAAAGCTCGTCTTGACACACTTCCGTTTCTGCTCCCGTAGCAGACGGACCCCTCCGACATACTCTTGAGTAAGTCATCTCATTTTCGACTGCATTACTATGTCGTCGATACCGCATCGACCGCGACTTAATTGTTGCCTTATTAGTGTCATTTTGTGTTGGCATCAAATAAGTATTCGTTAAACAAAATCGGTTAAGCCGTTTCTGAGATTAGCGCGAACAAACGCACAGACAAAAATTCTAACAACTATTGTTTTGGATTCTATTGCGTTAATAAAGGTCCCTAATAATATTTTTTCTCATAATTATATCGTTCATGTACAGAAATCGATCCGGTAGAATTTTATTTTTAGTATAGATTATTTATTAGTGAGTTACTGACTGAATAAGGACCTATGGAAAATCTTACACTTTACGTATTTTTCTGAGGCTTCGACTCATTAGAAACTTCTTGTGAGTTACTTTCTAATCCTTCCCATAATTTGTTAATTATGGGAAGGATTAGAAAGTGTTACTAGTAGAATACACTTTACACCTCATCAGGTAAGATAAAAAACAAACCTCCGAGTATTACCTGAATTGAAAGACAAACGAGTTATTCGCTTACATTGAAGCTATGTCGAACGGCTGTCTCAAAACAAAAGACCATAATTGTTAAATACCGCTTTGTTCCTTAGAACGTTGGTTTAATTATGTCAGTTGAATTCACTGTCAACACTTACCACTATCGGTTTTGCTAAAGTCTGCATTAAGCTTTAGAATCTCGCAAATTATGATTTACGTTTTAACGAAGCAGCAAAGTTGCGATGCTAAAGCGCATAACTCATTTATGAAGCTTTTGTGAATTTTTTTGAATTCTCTTGTTAGCCCATTGTTAACAAAGTGGAATAATAGGATCTGACTTTCCTGACAGCAAGAAAATCATAACTAAATGTTTTGGGAACATAAATCCTCAAAGCGCTCCTCTAAATTTAAAAACTCGTTTTACCTGCTTTAGTGAATTTTAGAAAACGCTTCCAAATCATTGTAAAGTAAAAGGTATTGTAAAATATGCAATAATCCACATCTGTGCAATACTAGGGAGTGTTGACTTAATGGCTAAAAACCAACCTACATTTAAAATGACATTCCAAATTTCATTCTCAGGAATGCTTAAGCATCATTCTTATGTTTCTAAAGGGCTCAATACTTGAGTTTAAGCCAGTTTCTCATGTTCACGACCTCCTAACTAATGAAAGAGTCACTTGCTTACGATTACTTTTATAAGCTCCTTTATGACTGCTTGAATAAAACTATCTAAACTTAAATTATGTTCTGCAATACAAAATGCAAATCTACGTGCCCCAATTTCTTTTTATGTTACCTCAATGTTTATCTCAGTTTCAAATCCAAAACTATTCAAAAAGCTAGTTGCGACAGCTCGTAGCATTAAGTGTTCCACTGGTTTGTTTGCCAACCACTGACTTAAAAACTGTAAACAACCTTGGATAATGCCATAATAAAAATAAAAATTAAATATACAATAAAATTAAATAATTAAAAGCTGCTACTTTTACGAATCAGAAATACATTATATATCCCAGACCATGTTTAGATCTCTTCAGGTATACAAAAAAGACAATACGTGGAGTATCAATGTGATACTTATAGATTTTTGCCAGTACTAACTACTAAATTCTAATCAGGGTCCATACCTATTTTCAGTTTTAAGGTTTAATGGTCAGGTTGTTGAATAAATGTTTATCAAACCAGGAATTACGTGACTGTCACGTTCGTGGACAGTGATAAACTTTCAAACAGTGTGCTCGCCGCTTTTTAGTTTGAAATTATTGCTGTAACAATTTTTAATTCTGTATGAACCTAGCTGACCTAACATTACGTAATGTTAGTTTAAAATATATTGATTTAGATCTATATAACAACATGGAACATCATCAACAACAATAGAAAATAGATTTAAACAGTAATTCTTCAGAATTTTTTTTGGGAAGTAAAGAATTATTGAAAATTAAACTTCTAAAAGATTTACATGGAATTTCGTGTTCCGTTGATGTTAAAACTTAATGGTCATGTAAACCGCCATGAAGATTTTTTTTGTTTTAGGTGTTTTTCGATCAATAGTCTTGTTATATATATATGTATTTTTATCCGCATTGTGACTATTAACAGGCATCAAATATTAATTATTATTAATCAACTATTACACTACTATTATAATGTATTCGACGTTTTTATGCAAGTAAAAAATCTGCTATGTATTTAATTACTGCAATTGAACATATAAATAACTACAAAATACTAATATTATAAAGATAGTTCGAATTTTGAAGTGTATATGTAAAAATTATTTTACCATTTGAAAAGAACATTATTTCGGATGGATATAGGCTATATAGTATAAAACAAATTCTGACCGAATGCCATAATTTAAAAACATTTTGTATAACTTCAATCTTAATATTGATAACTTTGGTTCTCTTAATTATTTTTTACCTGACTACTACCGTATTTTTGATTACATGATACTAATTGGTAATTTTAATACTTGTTTATAAAAAAACGAGCCTCGGTCAACCAAGCTATAATATTTGTTAGCTTTTAATATCAAAACCTCTATCGTCGTCTACTTTCCTCCACTCATCATTCTCCTGGCTGTACTCCATTCTTACTTGACCTCATAATCGTCTCTTCCCCTGGTAACGTATCGTCGTTGGGGTGGTCAAAGTTGGCCATCTGTCGATACATCATGATCTTGTAAACTTTTCCTACTGTATTTGCGCTTACAAACGCAAGGTATAGTACCTATCACTCCGCAATTATAAAGATATGGACTTGTACGCATTGCAACGTCATGCTTGGGGCTTTACTGGGTATCGCTTACTGATAGTACAAGTATTGACTAAAAGTGTATTTTTTTTTAATTATAAAATCCTCAAAATTACGATAAACATGCTCAAATTAAACGTGTTTAGTTTAAATATAACCTTGCTTTTATCTTAACCCTGTGCTTTTACGTTCGTTCGACATCCTCGCAATGTAAACACAAAATTTAATTGTGTTTTCATAGCGAGCTTTGTATTTTTTCATCTTACAACTAAAGTGAAACAAGGATGTCTAATGCTATTGGAAATTTGAAAATGTCGTAACAAAGTAGTGAAACAAAAAAGAAATCCCATACAAGGAAGGTTCTGTTTACCCGCGATTCGATTTACGACCGAGGCGTAAAGTTTTAGAGGCACTTGATAAAAGTTGTAAAAATATACTTAAGTCTTTGCTGGGAAAGTGGCTCGATTTGATTAGTACAATCACACCTATTCAAACTCGGTATTTAGTAAATAACCTGTCTTTAATTTATTGAATGTTTTACTACAATAATATGAATAATTTATTTGGATAAGGATTAATACGAAGGTATGGTTATCATGCTCTGATATTGGTCAGCTTTTAAAATATAAAAAGTGGTTATAGTGACATAACTACAATAGTTGGACATATAGTATCGCGAAGTTATTTGTAGATATTTATTGTAGAACATTTTTTGTTCTATCATCAATAGTTTCCGCAGCGTATGCGATGAAAGAAAATTTTAAGCAATTTTTTTTACACCTTGGTTCACGTTACTGAATTGTTAGCAAGAATTTCTTATTTTTTCTAGCAATGAATATAGCTATGTTACTAAGAGATAACGTAGCATTCTAATGGTGAAAGAATTTTTAAAATCGGTTTAGTAGTTTTTGAGTTGATTCGTTATAAACATACAAAAATACAAAGGTTTCCTTATAATATTAGTATAGATTTAACATTAAAATTTTAATTACAACCGTCGGACAGGGGACTCAGCTGACAGATACCTTTTTATTTCCATGCTGATACGTTAAAAAATGTACAAGAAAAAACAGTTTTCGCCAAACATATTGAAAAAGGTATTATTAGTCCTCACTTTCGTGAGGGACGTTCCATTTTACGACATAGGCGTATACTTACCTAGCATTTTATGTTCCAAGAAGGTAGACAGATAGTATATAGCTGATTGTCGTAAACTGTAATACCCAGATGTACGAGTAGGTAGTACCAATGTAAATACATTTATTTATAGAAGTTGCTTACACGATAGAAATGTTTACAAGACAAAATCACAATTTACACGCTCAATCTCTCGTTTGGATTCCTTGTGTTGCGGGTAGCATAAACATAATACAAAATGAGACATCACAAACAACCAAGGCACAACAATATAATATATATATATATTTCACTTAAATAATTATGTGGACCGGAATGCATAGTCGGATCTTCTCTTAGCAAGCACATAAATAACTCAGCAACAATGTAACTAACGCCTTACAGTCGTTCTTCGCCTGATATCGTTAGTTTTCGTAAATTTACTTTATTATCCTTAAAGACAGTTAAGAACATATTTAAAAATATATTTCCATCTTCATAACGAACCTCTTCATTTGCCATCATTATCATATGATGTATTTCTAATGAAAACCAACCAACCAACGAATTTATGTCATGAGATGTCCGCCCATCCGCTCTCTTGTCGGCTATTTATATAGCTTACATTCGATTTTTGTATTATCTTTAGACAACTGTTATTAACAATATGCAAAAGGTTTCAGAATTGTAACAACTTCTTAAATTGTTTTCGTAATCAAATGTGGATAGGGTCAAAAAATTGCAAACATTGAACTTACATTTATGACAAATAAAAAATTTGAAACTGCAGCATACACATAAGTTTCCTCGTTGGTTAGGTTTAACCGAACCTAATACGTCAATGTCTTCCTTTAAAACGTGTTACAGGGCAACTTCAGTGGATAATTGCTTTGAACGTCGTTATGAAGTTACCCTCGGATACCGATCAGATTATCGGAACTGTCCACCGGTACAGCCAAGGGTGATATTATGGAGCGTGATAAATTTAAACCAACATATTTTAAGTACTTTTCTACATACCTTACAATTTATGCGATACGAAACTTAAATATATTATTTTTTAATTAATGAAAAATATATCAGCTTTGTTGATCACTTTAGCTTAATCTACCCTGTGCCGCTTTGATCAAACCCAAGCTTTCTACATCTAGCAAGTACCCATTGTATTTTTTAAGTAATGTAAATTATCATAAAGAGTTTTTAAAACAGCTGTGCACTATGCAGGAGCAGATTGCTACAAAGATCAGATATTTTGGGACTCATGGAATATCCAATGAATTTACATCTCCTGGTACTGGGGAACGTAACTATATTTACTATTTCCTTCATAATTGGTAACGCATCGGTAGATGGATAATAATATATGTATACGCTTAGTACCACGGATATCAATGGGTGTTGACCACTTACTATGAAGTGGCACATCTGCTCGTTTTTAAGTCATTACTCTTTTTCATATCAAAACTCTATGAACGAATACCGTCAGGATTAAACTGGGCAGTACTAGTAATATCTCTTAGCAGCCACTACCATATTTATCTGTCAGCATTACAATATGTATTGTTCAACACCACGAGCATAGGATGTTGGCTTGAACTGAAGAATGGATGAAATCCTGTACTTCGCGAATACCTTAAAAAACCATCACCGTAACACAACAACATAACATTAAAATAACAACGCAGATTCCCTTTGTGTAACTAGAGCTAGAAACTTGCATTATGGTTAAACATAATCAGTGGCTACACAGACGCCATACTGCACTAATTCTCCGCCATTTGTCAAACAGTTTCACATTCCGCCATTGTTTCACAGGTAATTACCGTCTGATGTTTCTACAGATGATTTCCGTGTTTTCGTTTTCATGCCTTTTGTTTCTACTAATAACACTTTTAACCTACGAAGCAGCGATAAAGGTGTTATAGTTAGCAGGCTTTTGTTTAGTTACTTTAATCCTTTTTCATTTAAAATATACATATAAAAAGTTAAATTTTAATTTGTGTTAATATTGTTTATGATCTATATTGTTATATTTTTAATATTTGTTTGCTGTACCATCTTGTGTCAAGACATCTGCATAATCAGAGCGTTCTTTCCGAAGCACGGAAGACCCATAGTAATTTAATAAAAAGTAACGAAACCAACCAACAAGCCATCATTGCGTTACCAACTCAGACGCTTATTATTGACACAAGCCGTAGCGCTATAAGCGCTTTATCAGTCTATAATCCACTAGTTGTTATGGCAGACGTTACTTTGTAATATTTTTAACAAATTAAAATGTTTTTATTTTTATGAAAAATCGTCCCCATAAAACAAATATAATGTGTAAATGTGAACTTAGGCGGTCAAGTCATTCAAGTCATCATCAATCTAAATACGAATTCAAATTGAAAATCATTCATCATTTAGGTATTTTGTAAGTACACTTATTCTAATCATTATCATTTTCGAAACGGTAGAGGAAACTACCGTTTTGAAAATGTGAATGAAATGGTGAAAACCATTGAGGAGAACAAATGGAAAAAGAAACACCTCAGCACATCTTTTAAAAACACCAATGATTATTTGATATACAGAATGTATTCGTTATTATCTCCAGGTGAATTTTTCTTTAACACACATATATGTATGTACATATCGCTATCGTATTAAAAACTAGGCAAACTTGGTCCACAGGAAGAGGATTTTAAGGGTCAGGTCAGCCCTCAAAATTATACAGGTAAAATTGACAAACCTTCTGGATATAGCACAATTTGCGAAAATGTACTAAATTATTAACCTCCTGTTTAAAACATGAAATGAGTTCTCATAATTTTTTTAAGCAATAATTTCTAATTTACTACGAATATGGGTCATTATTTAGTTTGAGAAACTTCAACAAAAGTTATATTGATAGCTGTTTAAAAAATAAACGCAATATATCCAAACTTTACCTT
Organism: Megathymus violae; assembly: GCA_003671415.1. Lineage (NCBI taxonomy): Eukaryota > Metazoa > Arthropoda > Insecta > Lepidoptera > Hesperiidae > Megathymus > Megathymus violae. The sequence goes on from PDGT01000077.1 coordinate 854,966, forward strand.
CAAACTCTTTCATGTATTTACTAATGCATTCTAAGTGATCTAAAAAACAAACAACTTATATTGTAAATAATCTAATTAACACTATAAATGCAAAATAATAATTTTATAAAAAATAATCACAATTCAATTCTAGGGTTAGGTTATATTTAAAAAAATCTTATAATTTCACAGTAATACTGGAACCGTGGTAGTGTAAATATGTGGAGATGTTTAAATTATTATATCAGTATATACATATATTTATATAGGTAAAAAAAATTAAAGCATTTTCCCTTAATGTAGTAATAAATATACGGAAGACAGCAAAGATCGTGTTTGTAAAGTTAATGATGATTTTATTTAACTTAAAATGCAACTTAATTTTACAGCCTCATTAAAGTTAGGTCTTTACCTATGAAATTGCCGTTCTGCTTTACTGGCCATTTCAAATCAAAATATTTTTTTTTGGCTGATAATTCTAATTTCAAATTAATTTTATTTTTAAAACATGGAATTCGTTTCCTAAAATCGTCATTTGTTTAATAGTTAGTGTTTTGTTTTCAACGCATTTGAAAATTTTTCGTCATCATGGATACGTTAAAAATTCGAGTAATTATGGAGTATGAGTACCGTCGTGGCATCAAAGCGGCACAAGCGGCACGCAACATCAACAACGTTTTCGGAGCGAACACTACAAATGAACGCACCACCCGTTATCGGTTTGCCCGCTAAAATTCTGGAAATTTTGACCTGAAAAATGAACCCCGTGGTCGTTCGAAAACTTTGGTCGACAATGACGAATTAAAGGCGATTGTGGAAGCTGGTGAAACTGTATCTACGGCTGAATTAGCAGCAACTTTCGACATTAGCATCAAAACAATATTGGTCCATTTGCGTCAAATTGGCAAGGTAAAAAAGCTTGACAAATGGGTACCCCACGAACTTAATGATCGCCAGCGCGAAGTACGCGTCGAGACGTGCCTTGCACTGCTCAACAGGCATACAAATGAAGGAATTCTGAACCGCATTGTTACTTGTGACGAGAAATGGATCCTGTTCGACAATCTTAAGCGCTCAGCAAGTTGGTTGGACCCTGGTTCAGCACTCAAACAATGCCCTAAACAAAAACTTACCTCTAAAAAAGTGATGGTCACTGTTTGGCGGTCTAACGCGAGTGTAATTCATCACAGCTTCTTACCAAACGGGACGAGCATTACTGCAAATGTGTATTGTGAAGAACTGAACACAATGATGGCGAAGCTTGCACGTCTCCAACCAGCTTTGGTCAATCGTTCGGCTCCGCTGCTCCTGCATGACAACGCGCGACCTTATACTACACAACAGACGGTTTCTAAGCTACAAGAGCTGGGGTTGGAAGTTCTCCGTCATCGGCCGTACTCACCAGACCTTGCGCCTACAGACTTCTACTTTTTCCACAACTACAAAATACTACAAAATGCCTTTGAAGAATTTGTTGCCTCCCGTCCAGCAGATTTTTTCAAAAAGGGCATCAATAAGCTACCAATGCGTAGGCAAAGATGCATTGATTGCATGGGTGATTACTTTGATTAATAGAAATAAAAAATTTAGAAAAAAAATACGCTTCATTTATTTCATGAAAAACGGCAATTTCATAGGTAAAGACCTATTATTTGTGTTTGTCCATGCCACCTGCAACACAGAGAACCCTAGTGCGGGGATGTGAGTGTGTAAACGTTTTACACGTTTACGTTTAATCTCTTTCTGTTATATCTAAGTTCTTATAACGTTACGTGTATACTTAACATAAAGCGCGGATCCATTGGTGATAACTGTGATTAACCCCGCATTCAGAGAAATGGGTTAATGCACTTTGGAGCTTCGAGCACAATATGCCGGCGTTTAGAACACATGCGGGCACGTTCGCTAATGTGTCCGTTACACTGATTGCCAGCAACCATTGTTATGTTTAAATTACCAGCCATGAGTTTTCATTACAAACGTCATTTAAATATTTGTTAAAAAAATTCAAACGAAACCTATTATTTTAGTAGTAAAATGACGATTACACCGTAATGGATAAACACGTGGCACAGGAAATTCTCGCTTACTTAATCACATGTTGTCATTCTAAATTTATTGACATTAAAAAAAAATACCTTTTTAAAACAAGATGACACCTGTTACCAAAAAGGATTTGTGTACAATGCGAAACTATTTTAATAAACGCATTTTAACTAAAAAAATTCTATAAATACGACACCGGAGGATACATAGCCACCAGCCCTTGGATGTCTATAACACTGAAAGCAATACTGACGCGTGATCTGGCAAGATGGAAGTGGTAGAACCGCTTATTACTGAACACACTAAACACGTTAATATAAAACACGGTTGATCCTAGAAGGAGGGTGGTAGCTAACCAGGCGGGTAAAGAACTATACCATATAATGCAGGAGTATAATTGGATTTAGATTGGTTGATACAGAGCAAACGACCTCGAACAGACGGGACCATACGCCATAGTCGCTTTGCTTAGTAGAATGCATCACAAGCAGGTGAAGTTAGTTCGAGTTCAAGGTTGGATAGTGCTCCTTCAGTTGGTTCATGAAACTACCTATCACTATAAACAGTTGTAAAGGTAATTATGAAAATAAAGACGTCAAAATTTACGGAAATACATCTACAAAAGCATTATCTACCCTCACGACTTGCTTATTGAGGCCATACTTTCATACGATTACACTATTTATGCCATTACAATAACGAGTATTTTGAACATATGTGAACCTTGGTATCTCCATCGATGTCCGATCCATCAACAGCTATTGGCGGTCGTAGGGGATCAGTATTTTTAGACCCGCATTTAGGGAAACGATGAACGTTCCTCCGAGCGTTTAGAAGACATTCCTCTTTATTGCGTAATGTGAACATTACACTTTTTACCTGTTGGCTTCAATCCATTAGTGCCCACAGTGAGTCACAGGTCTCTCCACTTGATTAAAGGGGCTGAAAGTGTACAGCATGTGACTGCACTGAGGAAAGATGAAGGGGATAGTGTCGCTAAGGCTTAAGCCTCCACTAGGAGTAGAATATGATATAATGGCACCTATTTAATGATTACAGATGAGACCAAAGGGACAAAGTTAATATAGTTTACCACTTTTTTTCCGTGCATTTCCTACAGAAATATCTGGATTTAGGATTTTCATGTACATCTTTCTGTAAACTATGTTTCAGCGCATATATTCCGAATTACTTCTTTAATTTAGGCTCAGTAACTTTGCAGATAAAGAAGGCAAATTCAAATTGTGTGCCATTGATAGTTTAATACAAGAAGAAGTCGTTTTATTCTCCAAAATTATTCCAAACTATGTTTAATCGCGGGACACGACCGTAATATTATTTACCTGCATGAGTGTTCTAAATTAAATACTTCCATCCAGTAGATTTATAGGAAATCGGACATGACAGACATCAGTCTTTCTATCAAGCAAGACATGCAAGGTATAAGGGTACCACTTCATCGGATGTATGAAACTCTAACAAATACTGCAGTGCAATCGTAGCTACTATATATCGGTTAGTCCCTGTAGCCCGGGACCAGAATAGGGCTACGGTATCTCCTGCCTCTCGTAAGAGGCGACTAAAAGGGGGCTTCCGGGGTCGTGGGCGGCTAGGGTGGGAGCCTGAACCGTCCTGCCAACGACCCCGGGAAGGACGTCGGTATTTGTGGCCGCATACCAGAAAATCGGGGATGATCGTCCACTCATCCTGAGCAGAGCCCGACGCGGCAAGCGTTCATAGGACTCCGAACGTGTTCCGATGGAGATCCCGGAGTCCTATCATAGCACCGAGGAAGGCCACCGGGGGGGGGTTTTAGTGCGGTAAAAATCCCACATAACCCGGCGTCGCTCCCACGACACCTTTAGAAGGTTTCCCCCTCGTCAACAAAAAAAAGGTGTATATCGGTTAATTTAATCAATACCAATGATTACATTGATGCAATTTCCGAGATTTTTTGAAATTGTAAACTTGATGGTTTCGAAGACAAGGCCATCTGGTGGCGAATAACAAAAAAGTGGATAGCGCTAAAATATTTTATAATAATTGTGATAAAATAAACAGATAACCGTTCGAATACACCCCCGTACTAGAATTCCCTGTGATGTGGGTGGCGCAGACGTTCACAAATATGACATCACAAACACCCGTGACCCGGGAACTCTTGTTCGGTCGTGTTAATATTTACCTATGTAAACCAATTTCCATAGCACTCATTCGAACTTTATAGAAGTTGATTTCGTGCAGCGCAACCTAATGATAAATTACAAATTTTAGACACTGTAAACAAACATTTTAACAAATAAAATTAGGGATTATATTTTTTCTTTAAATTAAAGTGGGACCAAAGCAAAATAGGAATTTTCAAATCAGTTAATAAATAAAGAAGATCTACATAACAAACATAAAAAAACGAACTAAGAACCTTCTCGTTTTTTGAAGTTGGTTAAAAACCTTTTGGTTGAAACAAAACATACATCTGTCAAGTTTAGTTTGTCAGAAACATTAACCAGTACCCAATTTTACATATTATCAATTTTTTGTTTCTGTGAATGCATAATTACCGAATGACAAGCAAATGAGGACAATTTTACATAATATATATTGGCACAAATGCAAATATTTACCTATTATAAAAACTGAAATAATAGGGATTACTCTTAAAAATTGGTTCAAAAATCATTTTTTGATTATTTTGTGTTTGTTAACGCTAAAACAGTAAGTCATTATTGGAATTTCAATGGAATTTCAATACCACATAACCAGCGTAGGCGGCTGCGCTGGTATGCATGAGCATTCACCACCTCCTGCCATAGCAAAGAAAATAAAGACCCTTGAACATTCCTGGTCGAGCTGTCCTCTCTGGGACCTCTCTGGGACGTCGTTACGCTACACGAATACACGATGATCAACAAGGAAACAACTGTGACTTCAGCAGCGGTGACGTCACGCCTTTTAATACCACTACGGAGATTACTTTTCCGTCATATACGTCATATATGAGTATATGTATTTTATCGAGATAGCGGTTCATAGCAATGATGGGATCCGATCATTTGGTATCCAGCGAAGCGGCTTATACCGATATTATATCCGTACCTTTTAAAGACTTCACTTCAAATAATATATAATACTTTAAAGCTGAAACTCGTGACTTCGTCCATGTGGTTTCCTTTAAGTTTTACAACGTTACTTTTACGTTTTAGTACGATTGTTGTTTTTCTTTTTGAAAGCCAGTAATAACGACAGCCATCTTTCATGTTTGCCGACGTAGCGTCGGTTATGCCTTAAATGTTACGGACAACCTCATGTCGAGGTGATTATTTAACTTCGGGTAGCCTCTATGCTTGTTTTGTCATATATGTAATGACATAAAAAACATAACCAAATAGTTGAAATGGGCTTTCAATAAGCACCCAAAACCTTTTGAATAATTACTTTTTGTAACAGGAATCTTAAATAAATATAACACGAAACCTTTAAACTCGTAAAACATTTCCCATGCCCAATCCTTTTCTAAGAACTTTTAAATTTATTCGAATGGAATATTCACTCGGAGAAATTTGAAAGTCAAGACAATTCAGGAGTCAAGATCCCCTCGACCTTTGAAAGGTAAATATTAAAGAACGTGGGTATTCAACATTTTGTAGATAGACCCTAATATGTATTTTTGTCTCGATATAATACTTTGTATAGCGGTAATTTCGGTAAGTAGGTCGATGATATATTTGATTCGATATTATCGAAAGTTGGATACATCGTCGTATCCCTACTCACCGGTCTCCCAGATCTGGTCGATAACTATCTGCAAATCCTTGAGCACAGGCGCTGGATTGTCAGCCTTTCGATCATCTATATGGTACATTTTGAAGAGTTTGTGTGGGTATTATTCGAAATAATTTCCTCTTCACCATCCCTCCATCGAACGACTCGACGTACGGCGCCAGTCCCAGGACGTCGCAGCTGTACGAAGGACGCGGTTTGCGTCGTCATTCGTTGTGCGCTTTGGAATAACTTGCTCACGTCGATCTTCCCGCCTTAAGAGTGAATAAGCTTTTATAAGCAAGTGCTTTCAACGTCTTAGACTTCATCACCAGTTACTATTAGATGAGATTGTTGTCAAGCATTAACTTATGTAAAGAATAATATAGAACCATCTTAACTCAACTCGATATAAATCAACTAAAGCAATCTAAGCATGACATTGAAATGAAAAAGTATACGAAAATAATTTAAGTATAATCCAAAAAGGTCATATCTGTATAAAGATTATTTCTATAATCTTGAGATATTTAAGAATTTTCTTTAACTTCTTTCATATTTTCACTTTCTAAGGAGTTTGTTTCGACGTTCGTCCTTAACATTAAAACACCTTTCGAAACCGTAGCAGATGCAAGCGATTATGTGCGTAAGTATGTAAATTGATAAAATACCTGAATTATTAAATGTATTAATTTGAATGTAATATTTATTTTATTTATCATAACACTTAAAGATTACATGAAAAACCCAATAACGTACGTAAACAAATAAAGGAGGCACATACACTTTTAAAACTGTAAAATAAAATAAACGAAATGCTAATTTTAAAAATAAAAACTCATATTTTACAGTCCAGAGGAATCTTCTGTTGAAGCAACTGAAACTAATATTTCAGTGCACAGGTGTCTCCACCAACTGATGTGTGTACTCAACCATGCTTCAGTACAAATTCGTAGAGGGTTCAGTAGCCGAACGGAGCCTGAAAAGATCTTAAGATAACTGAAATGCTCCGACAAAGCTTAACTTGTCTTTTGTCTCGAAAATTTCCCATAACCTATTATTACCCGGTCACGGTTGGGAGACACTCTCGCAATCACATGATTGACACAAACCACAAGGCTATTTCACTGTAAAGAACTATAAGATATACTTTAATAACGACGTTTTCTACTCTTCTCAAGTTAGATATAATTTATAAATATTTTTACTTCTTAATAATAATATCACAAGTTATGTTTTTATATTTTTCGTATCTCGCTTGAACATTAATATTCAGCACGGAGATAAAAGTGGACTAGGAAAATTTCAGCTTGCATGTAATTAAGTTGAACACACAGACGACTTGCGCTAAGTACTTCATTCATGCTTAAACCTCCTTTAGCAGGGAGCTTTCAGCTATCTTGAATGAAATCGTTGACTCGATGTAGAGGAACAGTAAAGGCTGATCTTTTAAGAAATTTCCTAAATGGAGTCAGGTATGTATTGAGGATGTTTGCAGCATCTTTGTGTAATTTATGTCAAAGGACATTACATCCACATCTTGAAGATGTTTTGTCTAAATCTTGTTACAGATAAAGTTAGCTTTGGTTTTAGAAAGAAGAAAACAGGTTTTGCCATTATATTTTCCAGCGATTGGAATTCAATAAAGTGTTAAAAAACAATAAGTCTACAATATCATTAATATCTGTATATATACAATAAAAATCTAACTAATCGCTTTATGTCAAGTACATATTTGTTAGAATTTTTGTCTGTATGTCTGTGCGTTTGTTCGCGCTAATCTCATAAACGGCTTAAACGATTTAAGCGACCACGTACCACACTGAAACCAAATTTGGATGATACTTGACAAAGAAATTAGTCAAATATTATGAGTTACAACGAGGATAGTTTTTATCTTTGGAAATAGACACATGGATGCCGCAGGATAGAAAATAAAAGTAACAATGGACATTTTAATAAATCAATGTTTCTTATTCACAGAAACAGAATAATAGAACTAGAACTGTAATAATATTAACAAGTCAAAAGAGTATATTGGCTGAAAAACAATTGAAAGAATTTCCAAACCTCAACCCTACAAAGAGTAATGATCAAACACGTATTCTGTTATTTGTATTACATTGTAATCAATTTCGAAGCTTGCTATCCCACGAAATAATATGCCTAAATGGACAAAGTCCACTACAATTTTTTTTTTCGTGATTTGTGCAAATTGTAAAACTATATGACTGTGCATAGCTCTTGTTCACAGCCTATCTGGCTTGTCCGTTTCGCGGACAGCGACTCATTTAGCTCCATCTACAGACGAGTGCTTCGCAGTAACTCACCACTGCTGCGTCACCTGTTAGAAGCAGTTTATCTGTTTGCCGCACAATTTAAAATGGCACAGAACTTTGAAACTGAGTTAACTGGAACACGTTTCAGCTTTTTTAAGCTTATTTAAAATGTTCATAAAGTTTACTCTGATTTCATGACATAACATTGTATCGTCTCTATCGTGCTGCACTTAACATTAAAGCTAAATGTATGTTGAATATTATTTACTAAAATGCGTAACTTTCAAAATTGGAGGTACAACATCTGACATATAATGACAAGTCTAACGTGAAGCTAACAGGTGTGATATAGTGTTGTTGAGCCTGTTTCTTTTAAAAAGAAATTGTAAAAAACTATTACCTAATACGATCTTTAAAGTAATTTCTAAAAATATTCCGGATTAAATTCTCTTTAATAACAACCTTTCATCGTAACATCATTTTCCGACCCTCATTCCAATCACTTAAGGTCGGCACAGTGTGTCCTTTCCTTCCATATATCTCTGTTTTTCGTTACTTCAGTGCACATATCCTTAATCTTCATATCGTCTTCCACACAGTCTATCCACCTCTTCTTCGGTCTTCCCCTTCCCTTATATACATCCACTTCCACTCTCAGCATTTTTCTCGTCATATGACATTCCTCCCTACGCATTACGTGCCCATACCATGATAAACCTCTTATCATAACAGGTACCAGATAATTTCCAAGTCTGATATTATTATTAACTTATATTTATTTACACTGTACAAGTTATGATATATTTCTGTACGAAACAATGACGTAAGTTAAATGATTGTATTTGTAGAAATAGGAGGTATACATAACCTCTATCAAGACTATAACTTGATAAACCACCAACCTTAAAATCCATGTCCATCCAAAACGTGAAGCGCTATGTTGCACACGCTGCTCTCTTGTGTTGTTGTACGCTTGGTTTTTCCGCACTACGGCACACTCTCTTATTTCCCTGCTAACTTTCTTCTTGATAATCAGGACAAACATAGGTTTCTTTACTATCGAATCATAAAACATTTGTGTATTATTACAATCACGACCAAAGACTTCAGATCATAGAATACGTTTGTTACAGCAATCATACCCAGTTCTGTTCTGTATTTGATTGGTTACGTCATAATTTTTTTTCAGTGTAACAGACATTTTATTGTACTTCACACAGATATCTCGACCCATTTACTCTGCGAGACCGCAGTGGAGTGGTTGTCGTCTCGATCATTTCCTTTTTTCAGTGCACTGTTTTCAACTGACCCTAAGTTATCATTGGAATCTACAATCCATGGTTCCCATTAGCTTCCATCTGCTGCTGTACTAAACTGGAAGGTACGGGTCTATCAATCTATTTAAGCATGCCCAGAGTATTTCGGCCGCGATACAGTGCACGCACGTATCGCAATATCACCCGAAGATTTTACACGTGGCTTAACAACCCAACTATAATTCCGATGTATGTAAAATTTCCAAAAACCACTGCCACTATATTTTACAACTGAAAAAAGGTGCGCCAAAGGGCGTCGGGCGATGACCCCTATTTCACTTATAAAAATGCAAGTAATTAATAGCACCTATAAGTAACAATACAAGGTATTTAGGTAATATTTGCCTTGTTAATTACATAAGTAGAGAAATACATTCAACTCTATTTACGGTCGAGTACTACTTTGTATCTCATTATTGCAATTTTCACCTTTATTAG
>PDGT01000077.1:864848-919719 GCA_003671415.1 Megathymus violae
ATATACATAATATATATATATTCATAAAGCATAAAATGTATTTTAACATAAGATCTTTTTTTTCTGCATAACATAAGTTAATGCTTGACAACAATCCCACCTAATATGAACGCGGACGCGGGCAAGTTGTTCCAGTCCTTTGCAGTGCGCATAACGAATGACGACGCAAACCGCGTCGTGTAACAGGCGACATCCGTCGTACGTCGGTTGTTCGCTGGAGGAACGGCGATAGGTGATTTATTTCGTACATTTCCTGAGCACACTCTCGAAAATGTACCCTATAGAAGACTAAGAGGCTAGCAATTCTAGGTCTGGGGTAAGACTTTGCAGATTGTTTTGACCAGATTTGGGTCACCAATGAGCATCTTTGCACGCCTCTCCATCGGATTTTATATGGAACAATATCATAACGTAAGATAGGAATTAATTTTTCTATTCAGCTATGAAGATGGAAATAATTGCAACTTAAAAATCTGTACAATTTGCCTGAAATTATAACACCAATAAACGATTTTTTTGTCATAAACGATGTTTTTTTTAAACAAAAACAATCTGAAATCAATGATTACTTATATATAGGTGAGATTTTCCGTGTGGAAATGTTAATGTATAGCTGAATGGCTATACATCTATAACTAAACATAGTTAAATATATGTTGCAGTGATCATTGAGTACCAGAATAGTTGATAATAGTATATCTATAGTATATGGTTATCTATTTCAGTATAACGTATTTTATATAGGTAAAATTGCATATCTAAATTAATTCTCCTAAATCTACGTTGGTATGAGATTTATTAAGGTCGACCACAATGTAATTGTCAGATTGAAGATAGTAATGCAAAGGGAATGTTGTATTTCACATTTTCCTATTCAGTAGAAATGTTTATTTTCGCAGCCAGAGAATTCTAACATGGTGTGAGAAAATTTTAAATGTTTACACGTGAAACGAACGCGTTGGTTTGACCATTGCTTTGTACATTTTTATTGCCTTTGCCGACAATCCAAAGTTTGTAACCGAGTTTACCGTACATTTTAAAATGTTCTGCATTTTAAATTCCTTTTTATTAAAAAGTACTCTACCTCTGGTATCTCGGTGACAACATAAGAAACTTCGCTGCCTTTTAGTTAACTTTATTATATGATAGATTCTATATACGATATGCAAAATTACCACAACACAAAGCATTGTGTTGTAACTTATCGTAATTGCTTTTACGCAATTCGTCACTTAAAGCAATCTTGAGTTTTGGTAATAATAATAAAGAAGTTGAAAATAAAATGTGTTATTATCTACAAATATCAATTAATCTAACTTTGAAATAAAGCGTACACTAGTAAAAGGTATATGGGATATATAGAACGCAAAGAAAAATATAAAGACAAGGATAGCTATCGGGTGCTAAATATAAAAATAGCTTTAAGATAAACTTTATTTTATTTTTAGTACTTTGTGCCTGCAATTTCTTCTTATGAATGTAAATATAAATGTAATGGTGGCTCATGACACAAACTGAGAGCCTACTTGACTTGGCGATAACCTAATAACACTGCGTTTACGAAGTACAGAATTAGCTTGAGCGATACAATTACGTTATGAAACGTTTTTGTAAATGTATCCAACATACACAAATAAACGTGCGGGGCCCGCAAGGGAAGACGCGGCTCCGGAAGTTTGTTTAGTGAAAATCGTCGAAGGTAAGCGCATTGTTAACTAATACACTCTAACCGCAGTGTAGTACATTACATTGTTATCATGATGTCATGTAGCATCACGTGTAATTGTAAAGATCGTTGACGAAATTATGCAATGCTTTTTTTATCGACTTCAAAGGTCATCGGCTTTACAAAGTATAGCTTCAACGAACACTTCGTTGTTACACAAAAAATTGTACAAAGAAACCTAAGCTCATCGTTTCATAAATGATGACTTTGCTTTTCGATCCAGCCCAAAAAGTAATCAGTTCAATTATTGATAAGAATCAATCACAGCATTAAGGCCATGGCATCGGTAAGACTGACGTCAAATCTATTCACCTAAATGAATTTCAATTTTCTTTCCTTTATAAACGCTGTTTATGGTTTCTAGACCTGGAGTCCTGGTATCGGTCGCTTGAGTATTCTTTACGAAGATTCTAAAAAGGTACCTGGAACAACTTTCGAGTTCGAGTGTATTGTTCGTGTAATCAGATTCGTCTCGGTATACGATACCAAGAAAATCACATTATCTTTTATTACCATACAGAGGTATGTTATAAAAGATACAAATCTTATCCGTCAATAAAACTAAATCATCTCCAATGAATAAAATTGACGTGTGTCTGTTACTGTGAATGTGATCTCAACTAATTTGATATTATAAATTAGAAAATGTAAAAGATAATATTGGCCCAAAATACCATTATCTTCGTTATCACAATCTTCATTATTATCACCACAATATTATTCCGTCGGTACTGGGATACGTCTGCCCTGACAAAAAAAGAAAATTTTTAGCCGTTACCGCTCAAGTGTTAAAACGCACCAGCAACGCATCATTATTTATTTTGATTTATCGATTACATCGTATTTAATAACAATGTACTATAATTCTATTTCGATATAGTTAAAATTTATTTATTCGCAATTACGGAAATGAGACGAGCGATTAGTTTCGTATAACGCTACAATAGTATTAAAAGGCATCTCAAGATGTCAAAGCTTATACCTACTGTCTAAATTAGTTTCAAGATATTTGACGTACAATTTGTAATCAGTCGTCTATAATGTGAACGCCAGTGAACCTGAACGGGAAATCAATTTATTGCTAGAGGTGTGGTTGGTATTTTAGCGGAGAGTAAATTGAATGTCGAGGTAAGTGTTGTTATACGTCATCGGGTTATGACTCCAGCAATGATAAAAGCTGTGAATTCAAATGGGGTTAAGCTGAACCACGGTGAAAACGGTGTTGAATGAAGAATTAAAGCTTCGAAGTTATCGAAGAAAAACAGGACATTTTTGTATGTGCGTTTAATTTATCTGAGACTGAAGAGATCCCGCGTTTTGTTATAGCGATACGCGGGAATAAAACACCGTGAAATTCCTTTTTGGGATGAATTTATTTTCCCGTGGAGCAAAGATACAATAAAAAAAAATATATTTTTTTTTTGCGCCCAGAAGATGGAAAATGGGCTACCCTCCGAAAAAGCGCGGGAGGGGGTGGTGAATGCTCCTAGCATACCAACGCAGCCGGCTGCGCTGGTTATGTGGGACTCCCGAAAAACCTAGGGGCCTACCCACTAAACACCACCCGAGTTGGCTTTGGCCTTGTGGCCTCTAAGCCTTCATCTGAGGCGACCCATCCTTAGAGAAGGAAAGGGTGGTAGCGGCACTCCCGAGGGAGCATACGCTTGTTGTTAACACTGAAGGTGTTGTCGAATGATGAGACTATGTGACATCTTAAGGACGCTACTAACTGTTACTATTTGATTTCTTGACTGTGGCTGCCAGGCGGCGGTCCAAGTCAGAAGATATCTTGTCGGGGGGATCTGTGAGAACGTTTCTTGGCCTCCGGATTTGGTGGCCTGTAAGACTAGGGGCGGTGTAGTCCGCTGCCTGTCTGATAAGTGGATTGGTATGTTCCTCTGAGGATTTAAAAAATGTTGTACAATAATCTTTAAAAGATTTTTGGATGGTCGGAAGTTGAAGATCGAAGTGCAGGTCGGCGTTCCTCACGCACCAGTGGGCGTTGGTTGCTCTCCTGCAAAAAATGTTTTGGACAACTTGGATGGGATGTAGGATTTTGGGATCGGCGTGTGCGAAAACAGGGGCGGCGTATGACATCACCTGCCGTATGCAAACCTTATAGAGCGTTCGCTTGCTTCTGAGGGACATCTTACTATGCCTTCCCAACAGACTATTGAGTCGGCCCATATAAAATCTGGCGGAGTTGGTGACTTTGCGAATGTGCGGTCTGAATGTCAGTCTGGAGTCGAGTGTTACTCCTAAGTACTTGGTTGTGGTTTTCCACGGGACAGGGGAGCCTAGCAACCGGATGTTAGGTTCGTCTTGTCTGTGTCTAAGTTTGTGATGAAAACATACCGCGGAGCTTTTCTCCGCGTTGACTTCGATTCGCCATTTGGCCAACCATTTTCCTAACTCGTCAACTGAGTGTTGGAGCCTGAAGAGGACCGAATCTAATTTCTGTGATTGATAATAAAGGGCGGTGTCGTCTGCGAATAGTGATAGTTGTACGCCGTTTTTCGGGATGGGAATATCGTTCACGTACGTTAAAAATAACAAAGGAGCTAGTACCGAGCCCTGTGGTACCCCAGCCGCTAGCGGGCGTGGGGAAGAAAGTACTCCTTCGTGTCTGAAACAAAAGGAGCGGTTTTGTAGGTAGGAAGCGACCAATCGAACAACGCGATCTGGCAGACCTAGGTAGTGAAGTTTAAGAAGGAGTCCTTCGTGCCAAACTTTGTCGAAAGCTTTGGCAACGTCGAAGAAAACCGCGACTGTACGTTTACGTTTGGGATAAAAACCGCTTAGAATATATTCCACTATACGGTGGATTTGCTGAGGGCACGAGTGTTTGGCACGGAAACCGAACTGATGAGGGTTGATTAAGGGTTGACCGTCTACTGGGAAAAGAAGGTTCCTTAGTCTAGTCTGTATGACGCGTTCGAATACTTTCCCCATAGCCTTGAGGAGACTGATGGGGCGGTGGTTGGACGGCATGTTAAGAGGTTTACCGGGTTTAGGAATTCCTATAACGATTGCTTCCTTCCAAGCGGTTGGAAAGAAGCAGTGATGAAAGCAGGCATTAAAAATGAGAACTAAGAGAGAGAGAACCTGCTCGGGGAAGTGTTTAAGCGCGACGTTAGAGATGCCGTCGGCTCCTGGTGCTTTGTGGGGTTTAAGACCCCGGATGATGTCTTGGACTTCGTCAACGGAAGCGACGATGGGCTCAGCAGTGACTGGGAGTGAGTTCTTTTTACGGACCTCATCCTCTACTGATTTTATGTGTGAAGGAGCGCATGGTTGCGAACTGGGTGAGCATTGAGAAGCTACGCTGTCAGCGAAACATTCGGCTTTATCGACGTCTTCGAAGGCGATACTGTCATCGGGGCGTGATAAAGGTGGGGTGATAGGTTGAGCGCCTACTCGGAAGGCTTTCGCCACCTTGTAGAACGCCTGATGGGAGGGTTTGATCCCCTCCATGAGGGAGTCCCAATTGGAGTTCCTCATTTCGGCAAGACGAGAGCGAACACGCGCTGGGGAGCGTTGGCACGCCTCCTATACGTTGGAGTGGGGTAGAGTGCGGCCCTTCTAAGGGCTGCATTCTTGGCTTGAATGAGATTCCTGACATCGAGTGGTAGTTTTCGGTTTGGCACCTCGACTACACGCTTGTTGTCTCGGAGAGATGTTTGGACTAAGTGCGTTAGAGAGTTGACCGCTGAGTCTATCTTTTCCGTATTGACGAAGTAATCTGAGTTGATGGTAACCAGTGGTGAGCCGGCGGCATCGAGACCTGTTACTAGCGATTTTTTATATCCTTCCCAATTGGTGAAGGTTTTAGTAGAAGCGGTTGTATCGGTGGCATAAGGCCCGAATTTGAGAGAGACCGGCCGGTGGTCAGAACCTAAGTCGTTGAGCGTTTCGATCGCTCTCAAATTAAGCGCGACTCCTTTAACTAACGCGAGATCGATGATATCCGGAGAGTAGAGCGCGTGATCCGAGTAATGAGTAGGGGAGCAAGGACAAAGGACATCGACGTCCCGTGTTTCTATGAATTGTCTAAGTTTAACTCCGTTCGCGTTGGTCGATCGGCACTTCCAGTCCGTGTGTTTGGAGTTAAGATCTCCGAATAAAATGACCGAGTCTCCTAGTGAGAGTAGGGCCTCTAAGTCCGTGTTTAAAAGCGGAGCTCCCGCCGGTTTATATACTGACGCTATGATCAGGGACGGATGCCCAGTCATACCTAGCTTGCAAATAGTGGCTTCTAAGTTAGTGAGTGTAGGAGTCTCAATAGGGGAACAGTGGAGCGACTTTCTAAAGTAAATAGCGGTGCCACCGCTTGCGCGGCTTATGGTGCCGCCGGGGCGTCTGTCGGTTCTGTCTTTTCTGTCGTTACGAATAAGGTTGTACGAGGGAATTGATAGGCCCTTGGCGTGGGCGGGTTTTAAGAAAGTTTCTTGAACTAGTAGTAAGTCTGTGGCGTTGTTGCGTACGAATTCCTTTAATTCAGGGATGTTGTTGCGGAGGCCGCGAGTGTTGAACGAGACGAGCGTTACGCCCTTGGGTTTGGTACGACCGGTGTGACTGGATGGCGCACTGAGTGCTTGGGCCATTATAACGACGTTAATAGATGGCTGTGCTCAGCGAGCGCTAGAAGGCGCTGCTGTGGTGTGGTTGCCGCCCGTATCTTGCGGGCCAGGACGGAAATTTCCGCGATGTCGACGTTTTGGATGACGTCGTAGACGAGCTTCATGTCCTCGGCCAGGGACGACTTGCCATCTGGTTGCGCGATGTTGTTAGCGCGAGGTTCGGCCTGTTTCCGGTCGCGCGGTGCGGCCGGGGCAGGGCGGGGAGCAGCCACAGTTGTCGTGGTCGTGTCAGTGCGTCTCCACGAGTTAAAATGCTCGGGTCTAGGCGGCGCGATAGGCGTCCTCAGAGGAGGGAAGTTTTCGACGGTGGTTGGCGGAGGGCCAGGTTGGATGTTCCTCCAAGACCTCCTAGCGGCAGTCCTGGGTGGGATGGGGCGGGGAGCTCTAGGGCAGCCACGGTAGTTGGCCGGGTGGCCGGCTTGGCCGCATAAATCGCAGGCCGGAGGCGACTCCGAGTCGCGTGTGCGCGAGCACTCTTTGGTGCTATGAGGCTCCAGGCACTTAACGCACCTGGGGTTGGCGGAACAGTTCGCCGCTGCGTGGCCGTAGAGCTAGCAGCGATGGCATTGACCGGGGAAGCCGCGTCTATGCGGGGGCTCTACCTTGATGAAGGAAAGACCACAGATGGTCATGTCGGCCCGGAAAATGTTCCGGGACTCGGGCGTGTTGGAAAGGATGGCTAGAGCCAGCGGGTACTGTCTACCCGTGTTGCTGTACATCTTGTGCACAGCTTCCACGGGATGACCTTGAGCGACTAAATCAGCGAGGATAGCTTCATTAGGAAGCTCGAATGGGACTCCGCGGAGTACGGCTCGCACCTTGCGCTCTTCCGGAAGAGCGTATGTGTGGAATGGGATTTTATTGAGAGTGAGAAGCTTCGTAAGGGCACAGAAAACATCTGTATTTGGGGAAGTCACTTTAAACTGTTTCGCCAACTACTTTGGCGTGAGTATAAAAGACTTTGCTGTCGGCGCACAGCTGGGTGACTAGGAGCCACTTAGATTTATCCCGGACAAATACCGGTGGCGGGGCCTTGACCTGGGGAGGGATGGGTGAGCAACGGGATGCTGGTTTCAAGGGCGGGAGTTGTCTGGAAGAGGACGGGGCGCTGGTGTCGATGGACATGAGCGGGACGGGTTGAGTGGGAAGGGAAGGTTTTCTCTCTGCGGACGCCTTCGCGACGCGTTTGGTTAGGCGCTTAGTGCGCTTGGTTTCGACCGGCTGGAAGGCCTGGTCATCGGACTTCGACGGCCTGACGGTACCGTCGTCGGATACTTCTAGCGAGCCATCGAACTCGATTGGACGCTTACGCGACGAGAGTGAGTGCGCGTCGGAGAATTCGACGTCGTGGGCCGGTGAGGCGTCAGGGGACGCGGGTGAGTCAGTCTGTGGGTTTGTCGTTGCGAGGACTTGGATTACTGCTTTCTCGTCGAGAGGCGTTTTCATGAACGGAGACAGGGCTTCGAGGATGCGACGGAGGAACCCTAGTTCGGATGGATTCATCCTCCTAACAATCCTCCCTGCCGCGGCAGGGAGAGAAGTGAGAACGAAAAAACGGAATCTAGAAACAAAAATGGAACGAGCGAGACTACGAGAACAGTGACTATCCCTAGCGGAAATAGCCACTAACCGTCACCCTGGGAAGGCCCAGTTCAGTGGGATCGGGTCTCCGGTTTCTCTCAGTATGAGAGGACTGAGAAGCGCACCGGGTCAACGCTAGCTGGTTTCGTTGTCACCGTTAGGTATCCACCAACTCAAACACGAAACAGATACTTAGTTGATGCCAACACAAAATAACACTAAAAGGCAACAAATAAGTCGCGGTCGATACGGTATCGACGACACAGAAATGCAGTCGAAAAATGAGATGACTTACTCGAGAGTATGTCGGAGGTGTCCGTCTGCTACGGGAGCAGAATCGGAAGTGTTTTGTAAACAAAATGATAAGATGTCACCCTCAATAGTGAAAAAGCGAGCAGCCACATTACGCGTGTCTAACGAGGCCATTTTCCATCGTTATTCATGATTGGGCTGTGAATCTCATATTCGCGCTTAACTGAGATATATTTTTGCGAGAAAGGCGTTAAAACTAATGTAGTTGTGTATCAAAATACAGTCCTCACAAACCTTATGGCACCTCTTTCCATACCATGCTCAATAACGACACTGGGTATTCCAGCGAGATTCTGCTCCAGCTCATAGAGCGAAAAGCACGCAAAACTGATTTGCGACGCTAGAAATTGACTTCATCTGGCATGAAGACTGGCCTTCCTCTATTCTAGACTTAAATCCTCGGATTATAAAACTTGGATTATATATATTGGACTTGGATTATAAAACATGGCAACACTCGGAGGAAAAGGAAAGCAGCTACCCATATTGATATGGACCTTGTTCGTGCTGCTTTAGAAGACTGGTTATTTAAAATAGGAGGGGGGGAGTCATTTTGAATACTGGTTACTACAAAAACAAATATGTATCAATTATTTAACAATAAACATATGACAGAACTTATTACCCAATTTCATTCATTGCCCTGTGGTTTGAATCAAACGTAAGAAATATGTTACGAACTGGTTCTGTTAAAAAAAAAACGAGTTATCGCCGCATGCGACATTGAGCTCTTATATATTGAAGACGGCACATTATGGATTTAATCGAGGTTGATCTGGTTAAACATCAGCCTTCAGTAAATCTAGTCTTAGTAGACTTATTTTAATACTCTTACTTGCCGAACGAGTTGACGCAATTACCGAATTTATTGTGTAATTGCTGCCGATAAGTCTTGTTTGAGGAATGCTTGAAAACTACGTTAGTTTGTCATTTCACATATAAACAGGTCTCTTGCAAATATACTGGAAGCTTAAACAATAAAACGTGGATATATGTGTCCTCAAACAAGAATACAGAACATCAAGTGGCTAGTCTTTTGGTTTATCTGCTATTGCGAAAACGAAAATTTTTTTCCATACAGTTCGCAACGCAAGAAATCCTACTACAGGGATATGAGCGTATGAGCGTTATTTACATCGCCAGTCCTCGCACCGTACCTAAACCGAATGTATCAGGTAAACATTCTCTTTGGAATTAACGATCTATACACGTATCTTCTTGTGCGGCAGAAATCCGATGCGAATTACTAGGATGTGTTCTTAAATTGGTGCTGCTTTAACTGAAGTAATTGGTTTGACCACTCTTTAATTTTCCACGATGCGATTTTAATTCAGTAAAAATTTTGATCTTTAGAGAAATTGAAACATATGGACATGAATTAAATGAATCGTATCATTTTTAACATCATTTTTTAAAGTTGTGTTTTGATTACATAAGAAAGGAACAAAAACTATAAGACTAAACATTTATCTGCACACTGCAGTAGCGATAAAATATAAGTATTAAATTTATTTGAGGGAAATAATTTCCATATGAATATAATTTATAGTTGTTAAAGTGCTTTATTGTTAAATACTTTTCATTATAATAACTTGAAAAAGACAAATTTAATTTACGTATTCAGAGGTTTGTATTCATCACAACCCATAATTGGATCCCTTTTCTCAATGTCTGGAGTAGGCGCCATAATCCTCCACGCTGGCAAAGTAAAGATTCGCAGAATATAGACAGCTATGAAAAGATTATTAAAAACTTAGATTAAATATAGTATTAAATATTTTCCTTGGAGGTTTCAGGTGGCTTCTTTTTTGGGATCGCTTGCGATAGGAACTAGGTAAAGCAATCGCATAAACTTACTTTCATATAGTCTGACTGCTAAACCAATTTAGAAGATAAAATTTTCCTTTATATAGATAAAAGTTCTTATGTAGGCCGAGTACCTTAGTCAACGATTAAGACTGCAATGTCAGTTACATTATATCTGAATACTGAGCAAGCCTGCCTAAGATCGGACCGCTCAAAATATTTATCTACCAGTATTTTCCAATGCCTACAATTTTGCTTACTTGCTTGAACAAGATGCTTTGTCAATCTGTCACAATCGAAAAAAGGCGCTATTCCGCAAGAGCTTCAAGTGTACAGAAATATAGCAACATTCTGAGCAAAGTCCTTACAAATCGCTGGCTATCTGCAATGCCTTTTCGTTCGTTTCATGCAGCCATTTCGAGTACTATGAAGCCCGACAAATTTGGCAACCGCTATCATCTGAATTCGTGTAATATAAAGGGTAGATTTGTTGTAACATTTCCGCTTATATTTATGGTCATTTTACAGTTACAGTTTTACAGTTACAAAGTTTACAGTTTTACAGTACATTTTACAGTTTGTACATTTTTTTCACTGAAAATGTATTTTATTTGGAGATCCTACGTAAAAATCGTGTAATGCCGCTTCCACTTAAGGCTAGTAGGCTTTGAATCACCCTGTCTCCTTTTAAAATATTAAAAAGATACTACGGAAAATATTCACCATTCTTTTTGATCTGCAAAAGTACTGACGATAAAACTTAAAAAATACAGAATGTATCAAGGCAGTAAAATGCTATGCGCTTATAGAAACCTCTGTACAATAATCCAACATCTTTAAATTTATACAGAAACAAAAAAATATACTTAGATACAACCCGAAACACTATATCAGACGTAGCTGATTGAATGTGGCGAATTGATCTATTAATTATATTTTGTATACAATAAAATTATGAGATACTGCATGAAATATTGAACTTTTGCAGGTTTTTTTATAAAAAAATTTCGTACATGTTTATTATCATTACAGAGGTTATCAGGCACAATACGTTTGGCAACCGACGCAATTCAATACCGCGGGTCACTGTGCGAATTATTGCTATGTGTGCAAGTTTTAATATACAAAATCCACCTTTTGTTTCTTTTTTATGTTAATAGCCGACAAACGAGCAGACGAGCCACCTGAAGGTAAGTGGTCACAGTCGCCCATGGACATTAGCAAGACCAAAAGTACCACTGATGCGTTGTTGGCCAAGAAATGAGAAGGTAAGAAAGAAAATACTGGCTCTTAGGCCCCCTACCGGAACACGACGAGTCGTTTGACGGCTGACTCAAGCAGGAGGGTGGTAGCTAGCCAGGCAGGCTTCACGGAGAGATAATAATACCAATAACAATATTAATGACTCAATTCTCTGTTATCTCTAGTGTGGTATGATAATAATTGTTTCTGTCAAATTATTTGATTTGGAATCTTACAATAATTTGAACTTTTTCGAAGTTACAAGTATATTAAGATTAATTAATCAATTATATAATTTTGCTTCAGTAACAGGAAATACGTGAGAAAATCTAAGCACCAAAGACAGCTGTGTAATGCTCAGTAATGTTCGCAAAGATGAATACTTTCAACCTGGCCGGGGTAGTGAACATCTTATCATCATAATCCAGGCGCACCGTTATTTAAGCATAGAAACAATTGTAATGCTTGTAGATGAGCCAAACGTTTAAAATATTATTTAATTAATATCACATCTTATATTAAATTCCCATAAAAACTTTTTAAATGAAGTCATGAATTTTGATTGTCCTCATCTAAAGACAAACAACCGCTATCAGATGACCCGTATGAGGTACAATAGGAATCCATAAGTTGAAAAGCAAGACGCGATGTCTCGAGTCAAGAAAAAACCAAGAAGGAATTAAGAAACTTACTTGATACTATGGCTCTCTGACTATACAGCCGAAATTGGAAAAAAAACATCTACATTCGATTATTTTATTTTAATCGATTATTATATTTTAATTAACGGTAAAAACAAAATCATCAATTTGAAACTAAAAAATATCTCATGAATAATAATTACTCCAAAAGAAATCTGAGGATTAACAGTATCGTAAAACAATGTTAATTCATTTCAATAAACACTTGATCTTCGAAATTTAAACTAAAATTTTCGTACAAAAAAAATTACCAATGAAAGGTACATTGGCGACCGTATGATATTGCAATTCGGATCCATTAGGCTTTTCGTAGCAATAAAAGATTATCGAAAAAGAGTTTCCAATACCATCATGTATTGGCAGTTGTTATAATACGTGTGTTTTGGAAAAATGTATTTTTATGTTATCTGAAACAATAAAGAAAATTAGAACCTTCAATCGGATTTCAGGTTTCGATAGTATTTTTACATTTACGTTTCCTCGATTAGTAGAAATATGTCACGTAATTGTGAAAGAAATAAGCAACAACGAGTTTTTATAACTATGCCAACCACGCCATCATTTTTCACTTTTCAATCCAAAATAATATAGTATTTAATAAGGGTGCGCTTAAGTTCCTTAAAATTAAAACAAACTTGCAAGCTTGCAATGCCTAGATTATTGACCGTCGTAAATTCAAAAAATAAAACGTGAAAAAGAAAACAACTTATGTCATTATAACTTTTTTAAGAATGCTATAAAATGTAGCAAACGTCAGATATTAAAAAATGTACCAACAATTTATTATGAAAGTAATATCAAGTAAATAGATAATATAAAATTTATAAAAAGTAAATAAAATAATTAACGTAAAAATATTCAATTTATTCTTAATTATTATTTATTTACACAAATTGTTATTCATTTATTGAAAAAATATTCCAATAAGTCAAGATGTTTGTCACTAGTTGGCAAATAACAGAAAGTCCGTAGAAAGGTTCGAAAAAATCTGAGTTATACTCAATTCGCGACTGAAAAAGGTTTACATTATGAAATTTGGGTAACTTCATTTCGACCAGAATGGTTAATAAATAAACTTCAGCGTAAAACTTTAAACCTGTGCTAGTGTGGTAATGTCAGAGCTATCTATCTATGTATTGAAATTTCAAAGCATTTGTCAGCAGTAGAGTGACTATGATTCCTCGTGAAGTGATACTACGTACAATAAGTCTATTGAGTAATCTCTCAGTAATTCATTTTAAACTTTATGTATCATGTATATATCAAACTAATCGCTACTAGTTCACGCCGTGCTAATAACGGGAAATTTTCCCTTTGAAATCGCTTAGTGAAAAGGGGCAACAATCACTTTAGTATGGTTTTTATTCACATTGCTTCAACAACAAATTTTCCTGGCTAGGCAATTTTAAACTATTGTTAAATCACATTCATTGTTAGGTAAATTGTTAGTGAAATATTGTTTTCTGAATCGAATTACTAATATACATATAATTATATTTATACTTTAATTTACTATTTAAATTGTAACCCACCACCGATGGCAATTAAGAAAAGTTTATATATTTTCTGTATTTAATTTGTTTTTTTTTTTCATTTAATAAGTTAATACTTGACAACAACATCCCACACAATTCAACGAATTTATATTGAATTTCTTTAAAATTTAATATTTTTACGTGAAAGACTATACTTGTTGTATGATTTATCACTTATGTTATGAATTGTTTTTTTCGATAATATAATTTTATTACTGCCTGCTTTCCTAAAATAATGGAAAAAATCGTACGTATTATATTTTTCTTCTAATAATTATATATACATATAAATGTGTCATAATCTGTAAACTTTATTTTATTTGTAGGGTAATAATTACAAATGGTACCTATCTCTACATATGACCAGATTAAGGAGACCCCAGCGCGCTCTGTATTTTTATATTTTATTACGTGCAACGGAAATTAAACAAGCCACCGACTGAGGGTATTTGATTTCTCTGAAATTGGATTGTAGTGAGAATCTCGTATTTATATATGTTATGTGAACTTTGAATATATCGATTCTGTGCTGTATGTGAGTATATATATATATATATATATATATATATATATACTTATATATATATAGAAAGGACATCCATAACTAACCTATCTGTTCACGCAGTAGTAACGTCATACATAGGAAGAAAACAAATATAACTACAAGAAGAGCGAGTGAAAAGATGAAAAAGTACGTTTCACTTATAGGAATAGTTATAGGAAAAATTTATCATCATAACAGGTTGAAGTATTTAGATACTTACATGTTTTTATCTAGTATTTTGGTACTCACATAGATTGTAACTCTTATAATACTCCTTTGGTTAACTTCTTTTATAATTTCCTGTATCTGTTATCCATTTATTCTGTAATTTCTTTATATATTTTATTAGGTTTAATGTTTTGTTATTGTTGTCAAATATTTGACAAATGTCCTACATTATTGTCATCATGATAACTTTTATTTTTAATTTTTATAATTTTGTCCTTTTTGGTAATGTTATTTATTAGGCTGAATAGTAATTTTAAATTCGTAAATAGAACACAAGAAGAGAATCATTCGAGAAATTTTGAGATATAAAAGGCGAGCTGTGACGAGATTGGACAATCTCTCGCGTGTGGGTCGTAACTCTTGGATCTCAACACTGGCAGTCTCTCGCGTGTGGGTCACAACACTGGAATCTTGAAAGAGTCTCATGCTGAAAGTCTCTATCGGAATAGTCTCGCGGGTGGAGTCACAGTACTTCAATTACGATACGAAATAGTCTCGCGCTTCTAGCCGGAAATCTTTTATTACTCTCCGACTCTGGGACTCTAACGCACGCCTGGTTAAGGCGGTCTTCGTGTACTGAACACCGGATAATCTACACTTCTCGTGCGTATTAACGCACGCTCCAGTCGCCGAGGTCTCCGTGCGCTAAATACCGGAGACTCCGATCGTCTCGTGCGCCCTAAACGCACGTTCCTGTCTGCTAAGCCTCTGCGCGCTACACGCCAGAGAAGCGACGGGCCTAGCTTCCTACTTACAAGTGACCTTTTTATTTTCTTAATCTTGTAACTCCTGTATTATACTTATTGTAACCGTCAGGAATTCTTGAATACATTCGATCTTCTAAATCTCTCTAGACCTTCTACTTTACAAGGTTCCCACATTATGGTCGACAGTGATCAATCCACATTAACACAGCATAATAGAGTACGTGACAAGTAAGCCAGTGGTGAAAACAATGTACTTGATCTACTATGGTTAAGTGGAGTTTGATAGGACAAGCACTATAAAGAATTCTGGACGAAAAATCCTGTGTAAGGAATACTGGGTGAAAGTTTATATCTTTATTTTCCAATGTCAAAACTAAAGAGGTTTATTATAGGTTTTGATGACCGTTTATAGCTGTTGTATTTAACTCCTAAATCATAGGACACCAACTAACGAACCTATTAGTAATAACAATTAAAGCCTTTGAAAATGTATCCAATTTGCCCAAAACTATTTATTCATACCCGAAGCCGGTTCAATGAGTTCGAATCTAGATTATTGGTAAGAGTTCGCAGCTCTTGGCTCGAGCGCCAAGTCCGAGTTGAATGCACTGGAAATATTTACTGACATTACCCGTTGCTTTAGCCCCACTGGCCCGAAGAAAAGCATTGAAATAGTAACGGGGAAGCTATTGCGAGTGAATTTATAGGAAATGTACCGCAATTTGTAAGTATAAGACTAAATTCGATCGTCCTTGCTCTTTTAGTAGTGAAATTAGAATGTCTTTAAACTTATATGATTATAGCCACCGCACATTCAAACACACACTCATAAACCCACACTCATTTGCACGCAACACGGCGTGAATAAAACTGACTGTGTAAACTTACATTACTATTATTTTAAATGCTATAACCGAGCTTTTACGGTCCATTATTTATTGAAAATTCATATGTTATGAAAGATCGAGGCTGACTACATAAATTTATTTATGATTACTAGGTGGCTTCAACAATTGTATAAATATGAAATACTGTTTATTTTAAAATATTTGTATTTGTATTTTTATTAATACAATGATGAAGAATGATTGATTTAATCCAAAGTAAAGCTTCATTTTAGAGAATTTGATCAAAGATATATTAATTATTATCTTTGATAACAATTGAGATGTCTTATTTTTCATGCGCCAATTGCCCCAAAACTCTTGATATTCAAACAAGGATTCCCAAGTTTAAGATTAAATTCAAATAATTTCTTGAGGTATTTTGTTAACTCCTTCATGTATGTCTTTTTTTGTGCTATTGCTGCCGTATCGAAGAATTATACTAATAATTTAATTTATTAGTAATCGATAAGATTGGTCTTTCCGCAGTTTATGAGAATTTAAATATACATGTAAAACTTATTTAGAAACGTGTAATAATGTACATAGTATTGTTATGTATATACTAACAGAGGAAATTATCATATTAATAAACCTTATTCATATCATGCATATATGTAGATGTCGCTAGTGACAAACGTCATCTGTCAATCAGTACGTCACTTATGTCAATCATACATCTGTCCCACGTTTGAATTATCATATCCGTTCGTGCATTTGTTGTGTCGCTGAGCCAGTACTAATGATGAGGGATGCACTACACTATATTTTAAATTCCCATTACATTAAGTCAATCTCTCAAGGAACACCTGGTGCTTAACTGCATAGCTGGAACCCATAAATTACGCTGACCGTTCCTTGCCTTGAACGAGTGATGCTTTGACACGATCGAGTCATTTATTTACTTACCTAACGGGACTTAACTTCGTAAGGTTAAATAATAGAAATCAATATAATCCATGGAAATAAAATATATAATTATAACACACAGAAAATAAGTATGTGTCTTAACAAAATTTGAAATAAGTGAGTGACAATGATGAGTACAGTAATCGTAAGTAAACGATGCACTTACAATTACTGGTTCATGAAAATTCGACCATTTCAAAATATGATCAACTGAATGATGGCAAATAATTATATAATAGCAAAAATTGTTCCAGGTAGAAATAAAAAATTTTGTTAAATCATTACTCTGAACTGATGTAAAATTAATATTAGATGTAGCTGAAATGAGATAAAAACAGGAAAATATAGTTAAATTTTACATAAAAAATGTCTACTTGGATCTGTCAACTTGGTGTTTAACAGTTTATCGAGACTAGTTATGCGAAAGGATAAAATTCAGAAAATCATCAATTTCATTCAAGCAAAAATCCTGTATACAAATTTCAATATACCGAAGCAAATCACGGTACGATTTATTAGTAGTTGTATTAACCAAACCAATATTTTTCACGTCTCATTCAGCAAAACTAATACATTTCATTAGATCCACTATTCGTCGGTTACAATATAATTAATGAGGGATTTCCTTGCTAACCTAGTTCTTATTCGCTAAAAACAAATGGCGTATATCACACACGCCCAAATTAATGATACACGGGCTCACTTGTTCCATTTGTAATATAACACGGAACAGTAGTTTCTGATTTTGCTGACGGTACATCCATTATTTTTGTACTTTTGATTAGGACTTGACTAAACAGTACTTACAGTAATATGTAAGTTTGATATAAATGCAAATTTTTCTTCTTAAAAAAAATTACTAAAGTAAATGTTAGCCGTAAGCACAATATACAATAGAATCTACTTCACACTTATATGAAAACTGTATTTTTATAATAATTTATGTACAATGGATACTTAAAACAAAACTAATGAACAAAATTAAGTACAATGGCACTGCTTATTTGAGGACGATAAGTAAATGATTATACACGTATACATAACCGATTATACATTATATATACACATTTTTATTATATAACGCTTCCAAAAGCATAAGAAAAATAATTTATCAAACACAATTTTTAGTTACGTCGTTTTGAGAATTATAATTCGCCTCCTTTTTCCTCAATGAAAATAAAACTGACATTGACTCAACATCCAACAAGAAGCCGTACATTTTCTTCCAAACGAATAAAAATAATACGGCCTCAAATCAAATTTACCTAACGTTACAAACATTTATTTGGCAAGTTGGCCACATCTTGAGCCGGGTAGTAACACAATACAAATATACGTCACTAAACCGCGGAACAATAATGGAGGATGAACACGCGAAAGTATACATAGATACTTCTGAAAGATATAGCTCACATGTCAGTTTGTTAACATATTGCAGGTAACTAATTTAGACAGGGAAGGTTTAAGTTACGACCAAATTACAAGCAGCAGTAAGCGTTTAATGAGGGATGATAATTATAAAAACATAACCCGATCATAAAATCACACCGCCGCAACGCATAGGGTATCTTGTGTTGCTGGTGGGATAGATATACACCAATATGCCATTATAAACAGTCGTAACCTCAGAAAAAGCATTAATTTGAGACATAAATATTTTCCCCAGCCGAGGGTCGTATCTGGAAGTATAATTTATCTAGACAGACAAAGGTCTCTACCACCTGAGCTATCAGGCCGTGTTACGTAAGGTTCTAAGCTATGGTGCTCGCAGTGTACGCTGCTGGGCAACATGCAAAGCAACAGCTCAGATCGATCGTACTCTGAAATGATGGTAAGATTTTTACACCATGAACGGTTATTTAAATGATCTGATTACAAAGTTTGGAAAAAATGGTGTTCCCTGTTACTGTATTAGGCAAGACATTTTTTCTGCTTATTATAAGTCAATGCTTGAATGTACTCCCACCGGATAGTATGTGGCGATGTATCTTTAGATGATAAAGCGCATTAACTCGATTCGTTGACGCTCTTTCAATAATCTATATATGTTTTATTGCTGCTTAAAAAATCATACTCCTGTAACTGCATTCAGCTGTAATTTTTTTGTTATAGCACTGAGGATCTATCGGTTACAAAAGAAAGCATGTACAAGTAAGTTCAGACAAGAAAGAGACCGTTAACAGTCAGATATAGATATGTCATTGAAACCGGCCGTTATTGTGATGCATGGGTTTTTTTAACAGGCAAACATGATTTTGACATCGGCCGTTAGTGTCACGTACGCATATTTCCGTAGGGTATGAACGGATTCACCGTTAGAGATCATTTGAACGTTTACCGTCTATAAACAAAAACTTAACACACGGCCTGATGTGATTACATTGAAAATTGCAGACATCAGACCGAACTCAATAACTTTCTAAACCCTCCATACAGTAGAAGGTTAAAAATATAAATGACATCATAACAAACAATAACTTTTCTACAGCAGTCTCTTTTCTTTTAAAAGTGGTCTTAGTCCACTGTTGGCTTAATGGGTATTGACAGACTTTACACACCTTTGAGAACACAATGTAATTCCGTCATAAATTCAGATTTCTTCTTTATGTTTTCCACGACGGAACCAAGTGGTAATTAATTTATAAAATATCGATAATAAGTAGTATACATCTGTAACGAAAACCAATATCAATGCTGTCTGGCATGAAGCCAATATCAAATAATATGGCTGCCTTTGGCTCAAGTTCGAAAACCCTACGGCATGTATGCAGCTGTATGAGGCAATGCTGTTTATGTAGTTGGTATGCTAAGTCAATTGCATCGTGAACTGGTGTCACTATCACCATTAAAGTTTGTAGATCTTCAGGTTGAAAGATGATCTATTTCTTTTATTATATTATTTTATTCCATCTTTATTGTAAAGCTACAATTAGGATGGGGGACTTAATGCCAAACCAGTCAACTAATGGTGATTTTTTTTTGATGTACCTTATTATACGTGGTTACCGTCACCCATAGACTTAAGTAACACCAAAGGTATTACCGAAGTGTTGCCGATCGAAAAGGAAGCGGGACCGGTTTAATAGCGGATTTCCTATTTTCTTGTCCAGCAACCTGTGGTGTCTTTGATATGTTGGTGATCACTTACCATCAATTGCTTCTTGTTTTGTCTTGTGCTTTGCGTATTTTGTCTTTATTGTCGTTTAATTTTATAAAATAAACATTAATCTACTTGAAAATGGTTGACGACTACATCTTACACTTATACTAAATTAATCGTATTCATTTGCCCTTATATGTATCTGTGTTGTGTGTGTTAAACGTAATGTTTGCGTGCCAACTGAACCGCACCGAAAACAAGGAACGTTTCGCTCTCGCATTCAGCGTTGCGCTTGGAGTATTGTTTGAGTTAGTTCGATTTTATTGAAGCTTGCGCCTGGAAATACGAGTGTTGCGGCAGTTATTATTCGTGAGAGAGGCCCGCGGATTCATTTCTTGTTCACGAATAAACTTTGGAACTGGTTTTCGCATGCTATGTCCTATGGTATTACGATATTCTAAAACGAAGGCAAGAGCACAAAACGGAATGTTTTAATGAAACATTTTAATTTTCCGAGACCTTTTAGCTACGTAATGGTAAATACAGCCTAACTTAATAAAAATATTTTTTTAACTAGTTTTTTACCAGTCGCTAATGGAGACATATTGACAGGTTTAATCCGATCTCCGCTTTCCCCTTATCGAACATCCGACGTCTGATTTGGGAAATATTCGAGCCCTTTTTTATGACAATAAATCAATAAAAGAAAGTAATTCTATTCGATCATTTATCAAGGACTAGATAGAATTTGATGATTGTGTTCTTATAAACGTTAGTAACGTCACATTTTTAATGACATTATCACACAGAAACATCATGCTGATTTCCATGGATTTTCCAAATATTACCATAAAAACCTTGTCCTAACAATTACGAACACGATAAAAACAATCTGTTGAACTGTTGTCGAGTGATGATCTTACTATAAAACTATGGTGGTAAATAATGTTATAAATATATATATTCTAAATTACATTAATAAATTATAGATATGCCAAGAATAAATTTGTTCAGTGGTTTTCACCTCGTACTTATACCAACAACAGGAAAACAGACGGACAAAAAATAAATCCAGAAACTATATTTTGGTCTCTATATAAATTGTAAAATAGCAACACGAAAAAAAAAGGATTTCATGTGATCTATCCTCGGATGGAAGAACAGCTGGTTTTTTATCTAAATAGTTGACATGTGAGCAGATGGAGCACCTTATGGTATACAGTCTTTGCCGCCCTTAGATGGACACAAAAGGCATCAACGATGTGATGCTTTAGCTAAAGTGAAACTTGTTATTAGCTATCCGATACTGCAACTGAAACACATATACATACTCAGTTTAATTTTTATTTATTTATAAAAGTTCACCAACGGTTGTTACAATGTCAAAATAGGTACTTGACAGACATAAATATCTATACATTTATGTGCGATGATTGATCGACCACTTAGAGGTAAACATCGTTTGCTTAAAACAACTGTCATAATATAATAAAACATAATCGGGTGAAACTTAAACAGTATAACTTAGATAGAAAATTAAATATGTAACTATTATATGACGTTGTTGGTTTTACACATGGATGTACGTATAAAGAAATTCTTAAATTTACTAATAGTCGTGAAATTAATGTCAACATCCGGGGATACACTAGACTTATTATACAAATTTGTTGTTCGCGAGATAGGGGAGTTGGAGCCTAATAAGGTACTATGATGAGGCGGATAGAAGACCTGAACGTGGTTGCAGGGCATTCTTGGTGGTATTCTGAAGAACATTTTAGACAAAAGTTGTGGACAATATAACTGATAGTTAACTATAATATAATATATATAATATAGAAATAAGGTGCTCATTGACAAGCTACTTACAGAACTTTTGTTGCATTTGAAGTTAGGTACAAATGGGATGTAAATGCATCCTGGGGTCCAAGCCACCCAATACTGCTATTGGTGATTATGTTCCATAACAGACAAAATAATGGGGAGGAGGAACTTCAACGACCTGGGGTCTTCAAGTTGAGGTCACGAGACATTACTCCACACTGTTTAACACTAACGGTACATATGCACAGTAATGGTCTCGTACTCTCGTAGCAAAGTGGGAGTGTTTCTTTACCTTCTTTTTAGAATCAACTGTGAAAAGTTCGTAACTTGTTTCGATTACAGAGTCGGAGGGTCAATTAACAAGCAGCTTCCCAGTTTCCTTAGCTGGCAACACGTCGGGTGCCTTTGACAATACAATTTATATGCGAATAATTTTTATAAACGAGCTTAACCGCAATGCTTTTTTTTTTCTTAAGGTACCTTAAAAAATAGTAATGTAATGGATATGAAATTTCAGATTTGAATATGGTTACGGATATATGAATAATATTTTATCGGCTTCGGTTACGTTTACGGATATTAAAATATTTCGGATATCCCACAAATTCGGTTACGGTTACGGAGCTTCATAACATTCTTGTTAAAAAGCAACTAATACAAGTACAAAAAAAAAGATTTTTTTCTTTATAAATTAACAGCATGGAAATAAATATTGTAACAAAAGTATGCCAAAGTTTTGAACTTTACTCATTTTTCTAGGAATAGTTTCCGCATCGGAGCGCTTCATCGTTCGACATCCGAGAAGAATTACTCAATTTACTCTAGTTGGAATTTAATTCTACAGTGAAAGTGGTCTCTGTGAAATTTCCTAGTCCTCTCTTTATTCAGGAATTTGTAGAGGTAAAATATGTACATGTAATAAAATAAATACAAACTCACTAATTCATTCCACTTCGCAGGTAGTAAGGATACACACAAACGACATATCACCAATAACTACATAAAACTATATTTGTTATTTTGAAATAAATGTTTGTGGTGTCTGGGATATAAACTCGATACTCTTCGTAGTAGACTGGTCAAATAACAGCTAGACTACCAGGGAAACTATAACATTTGATGTTATTGTAAAAATGAATTTTTGGGTCGACTTCAAGAGAATACAACTCGTTTATTTGTTATCTTCTTTATTTTAACCGCCTTTCTTATAATTTTCTCTCGTTACTGGGCACATTCGTGTTTCGTCTTTTTTTCTTCTCTCTGTCCCATTCTCTGATTCGTCCTCTCACTCACTCATCGATCAGTTCCATTTCATGCTATCACACCTGTCATGCGACGTTTCATTGCTACATTAAAGAATCAAACAACATTTATTAACATAATATAGAATCTTATTTAAAACTAGCAAACTGCCCTCGCTTCGCTTCAGAAAAACTACGCCTTACGGTTACCTGCATCGTTTCAAGACTGGGTTTTTCTCGTTAGGTGAATCATAAATTTGTAACTTTTTTATTCATGCAAAGATTAAAATGAAACAAACTTTAAATATTAAGTTATGCTTACTACAATACATTTATAAAAACCATAACGAAATCAGTTGAATCGTTTCTAATATTAGCATGCACAAACCCACAAAGAGACAAAAATTTTAACCACCATTATTCTTGGTTCTATTGCGTTAATAATGGCCCCTAACAATATTTTTCACATAATCCTTCATGTATACAAAGCGATCGGTCAAAATTTTACTACATGTATGTATATATTAGGTTCACATGTTTTTCATCTCCTGAAGGCTGAGATTTTTCTAATTATAAGTTAATGCATGGTACAATCGAATATAACGGCCATGTAGTTCCTGAAGGCACAGGATGCTAACTTACGAGTAATCTAAGTTATTTACTTATGACTAAAAGCTAACCAAACTTTATAATGAAACGGGCACAGATACGTGGTAAGTGTTACATGTGTTAATTTTTCTATTATTTCCTTCTCACAAGAACACATTAGCAACATACTGGAAAGCACATCTCCATTAATCTATCCAGCTGATAGCAATGTTTTATTATAACGGATAAACTCCCGAAATTTTTCCACTAGCGATCACTCAACCTAGCCCCAACTATCGCGCTTGAATTTTAAAACTTAAAAGCTGTGACACTCCATTCCGAAAAAAATTCAGTTTCAGAGCTTTAATTTAAGGGAAACGACAGTGAACAAGTTTACATGTGTACGCTCTTTGATACGAGCACCATTAATTGGATTTGAGTAAGAAAAGTTTGAAAGGGTTTTCAATTTAGGAATTGAAATTGAACATAGGTCTTTACGTTCTCTTTTAGGTATGAACGAAAGGTATCCTCTGCCAACCGCACAAAGGTCAAACACAAAAAAAAAGATCTATTTCTTCTGTAAAATGAAAAGTTTGGTAATAATCGTTCTGCTTTTGACATGGTTTTAACTTTAAAATTTGCAATAGATGTAAAACAAAATAGTATCTACTAAAAATCTATACTTCTCTTGGTAAAACGTTTGGTAATTCAACACATGAATATAATTTTTGTAGGAACAAACTAGAGTTCCATTAATACTTTAGACGATCTATTGATTGAGATTGTCATCTATTAGCGTTGGACTCGATGGAGAGACGTGCAAAGAGGCTGTTTGATGACCCAGATCTGGTTGAAATCAAACTGCAAAGCCTTGAGCACAGGCACAGGGTTGCCAATCTCGCTCTGTTGTTGTTGTTCAAAATAATTCCCCCATCGCCGCTCCTTCGAACAACTCGAGGAATCCATTCTGACGTAGTGAACGTACCACTGTATGGACGGCGCGGTTTGCGTCGTCGTTAATTGTGCGCACTGCAGAGAACTGGAATACGAGTAACCTTCCCGCGTCGGTGTTCCCGCCTTCTTACGATGTGGAAGTCATCAAGAAGAGAGTGAATAGGCTTTTATAAGTTAGCGCGTTCAACATCTTAGACTTCATCAGCAATTTCCATCACATGGGATTGTTGTCAAGCATTAACTTATTCCATCTAAAAAAAGGATTGCGTATTTACCTCTGCATCTTTCTCTCTCTTGTATAAATATCTTATTAATTATATCATGGTTTTACGTTTTAATGGGTATTGGGGCCCAAGATTATAACAATTGAGTGCTTCTATCGTAACCTCAAAAAAGCAACACACAGGCTTTAGATATAATTCTGTAGTAAAAGTTAGATAATACCCGAAGACTGCAAAACTCAATATATAATTTTCCCACTACTAAGCTCTACTGAACCCTGGACTACAGTATTAAGAATACAGGTCCACCACGATGATCAAATGCATATTGACGGAAATCACCAAGCACATCTCACTAAATTTCGATAAATTTTCTAATATGCACATAAATTAAGGTGCATGCAGAATGCCTGAAACCCGAAATTCATAGAACTGGAAGCAACTAATAGAATAGAAATAGAATACTTGATCGAAAGATATATGTAGTATTTTTTAAACCAAAGTGAAATTAATAAGTACCTACTTTATAGTGGAGATAAAAAATTCTTGAAATAATTCTCATTTATATCTACTTTATTTTCTCGCATTTATTTGATTACTTCATAAAATAAATAAGTTAATTATATGATACGTTTTTTACAATAAAGAAGTCAGACTGTTAGTGAGATGGGATTAGTAATCATCTCGGGTTTTAGGAGATCTTAAGCCGCCTTTATTTCGCTAGGAAATGCATCTGTAGCCGTCTGTTAGGTAATGTGGGAATACCCACTAAAATTAAGTAATTATTGAGATTGGGTTATCATTCGCGTTTTACCGAAGCGACACGAGGACGAGCTTACAAACAGCTTACGTTTCAAACGTCTTGACGCATTTAATACAGAAAAACTTTGCATCCATCTGATCCCCGATGTCTGCTGCGAAGTGGGTCGGCGATGAAGCCATCTGAAAAACTGAAAACAAGACTAAGATATTACTTTATAACAAACAACCGATATCGATTTCTCGTCGTGTCTTTTGACGCAAAGTCCTTAAAAGTATATTTAAGTTAAATTTATGTAAATAAAAACAGCGCAATACCCTATTTCAAAACTCCATTCACGATTCGGGTCATACTCAAACTTCTAATTATATTAGCGAAAGCAAATCCATTTACTAAGTTTCACGAGAATCTGATTAAAACTTCAAAACTAATCATCGGATATAGGTTCACACTTCGTGCGAACTTCGATTAATAACAATAATTGTTAGGTTTAACGGAACTTACCTAAATATAAGTAAGTATTTTTTGGAAATAAATTAAGGGCCAAATATTAATAGGTGATATGTTCTCTGTTACCGCCTCAGGCAATATACCCGACCATTCGTAAGTAAGAGCTTGTGATGCACTGTCCTAACTGAAGAAGGGGGAGGGGGGAATGGCGACAAGTCCAACAAAATATTTGTTGCAAGCCGTTTTGCTCTGCATCACCCAGATTAATCTAATTATTACTCACGGTATAATTATTTATCTGCATAGCTTGGTACCATCCTAGCCATCATACAGTATTAATTACTGCACTGTAGTTACTTAGACCCTTATACGTATGCGTCATCAGAACAGAAATAGATCTCTGAATTATTGCTAACTAAGAGGATACATCTTCTAGGTAATTACAATAATAATAGAAAGTGACCATACTCTCTAGGTCTCCCAGTTATGTAGTACTACAAATGATCCAATTAAACCTACTCACCTCGAATTCCTTTGAGAAAATTACATAAAAAATATCGTGACAACGACACAACTATATAACGTAACCGAAAATTAATGCTATTAATATCGCGGGCGCTCTATCGAAAATACCTAATTGTTTCCCGTAAAGTTCAACATAATATCTTTCTATAAAAAAATATGCACTCGTATACATAATTAGTTACCGAACAGCAAAACGTACAGAACAAAAAAAAATTTGTTGTTCTATTACTCAGGTGGAATAATACTAATTAACATAATTTACCGGTCTCCTTAGCCCATTTTAAGATTTCGAACTTAATGCACACAACGTATGCATTTCCTTTTTCAGTATTTGGTCTTAGTCGAACGATAAGATTTTTATTTCCCGAATTCGGTTCTGATATATATTTTAGATAAATTGGCTGGGATTCAAGAAAACCGTACGGTACTATTTCTGTTATATTGCTATGACCCAAATTAGCCCGGTTTTCGTCAGAATCGTAATATGACTCCGAGTTTTTCTACAACTTCATCAATGAGAGCAATGAGTTCTCCAGATCGATTTAAACTGCATCCCTTACAAGGTTTTGGTGATAAAACTGATGATTCAAAGGTAACTACCGCTGTTTTGTACAACTAGTTTTCATTACTCAAATGACGTGTGAAAATACAGCTTGCAAGTGAGGAACGGTACAGTATACACAAAAATATCAACCATCATATTGATACAGCTGATTCTGCGCAAGTTACAGTCTTTTTTTATTTATGATTACTCTAATTATATTGATTTCAAACAGAACAGAGAACTTTTTTGCTGTTTCTTTTCTCCAATGATAAAACGCCTTTCCGTAACGGTAGTAGAGACAAACAGTCAAGAACTTAGGAACATTGATAAAATAACTTCTTAATCAAGAGATTTTGGATGTTATTACATTAATGTCACGTCACGTACAAATTTGCAACATCAAATTCCCTAAAAGACATCAATAAAGAAAGTAATTGGTTACACATTATATATTATAGTTCTGTTAACATACGAGTCCCATGGATCACCAGATCATACTTACCCGTTATTTGAGCAAAAAAAGAACTTTAATTAATTTAATTTTGTAGCAATAACGTAATTTTTTATTAAAAAAATTATGATTCTACTCTTACCATATTCGACATTTTAGTGTAATTATAAAAGGGATTACGAAATTATTTTATTTTCAAATGTTTTCTAAAAGAGAAGCTTCCTTTAAATTAATTGGTTTTAGCACGAATTTTTAGTGCTTGCTGTATGTCCCCAAAAGATGGTATTTTAACGAATTACTGAATTTCGTTGCAAGCTGCGAAGCTCACTTAAAATCTTTTTAAATCGAGGTTTGTATATTACAATTTAAGATTTTCATCCATGCGAATTTCGCAACCGAGGGACGATCCTTTTAACGTATATTTGATGCCTTCAATTTTCGTTCATAAGGAAGGTGAAATCTTTATGTAGGGGAAGCTAAAAATTACGACACTCACCATTTTTCCTATGATAAAGATAATAAATATGGAATGTTACTTACCATTATGTTAATTATTGTTAATCAAGCCTTTAGCACGTTGTAAATATATTAATATTATATTAAATTGTAATATTAAAGACCTTAAAAACTCATCAAGAATTTTGTTTACACTAACTATTATTGACAAAATAAATATTTTTTGTATACGTTTGCAGAAAAAGCGGAAAGTATTTATGCAAGTTTATATCTGTCACATTTTGGGCTAAAAACGGGTGACAACTGTTAAAGTTTAAAATTTGTGGTTTAACAAGCCATCCATACTAGAGCTTAAGGCAAACTCACCAACTTCACTTTACAGACCAATAAACATGGCGGTGGCACTAATACCTTACAATCTGTTTTCTGCTGTTTTTTGTAGCACTCAATTTAATCGACTTTATTCAGTGGATTTTGCATTTACTTTACACGGTTTGCCGATTTACATCGCTGCCCATCTTCGATGAACGATTTCCGTAAATTGTGTTTTGATTAGGCGTATCCGATCTGAGGTTATTTACAATGTCTCACTGATGTAAATTAAGAATAAGAGAGTAGAGGACTCCACCGATGGAATGGTTATCAACCATTGCTCCTGCTCCAAGTGCTTATGCCTTATATTATCCATTATTACATCTACAATCC
Organism: Megathymus violae; assembly: GCA_003671415.1. Lineage (NCBI taxonomy): Eukaryota > Metazoa > Arthropoda > Insecta > Lepidoptera > Hesperiidae > Megathymus > Megathymus violae. The sequence continues at coordinate 893,483 of PDGT01000077.1, forward strand.
AAAAACGCGGCGTATATTCTTTGTATCTTGAAAGTCGCCGTGCATCGCGTGTCAGTGCGCCAACTAAAGAGATAAGATGCCATCACCCCTTACCACCACATCCGCCCGCCCAACTGCTTAGTTGTTTCTGTTTCGAAAAACGCTAACGCCAGCCAGAAGCCATCATCATAAGCCTATTTAAGTCCAGTGGTGGACATAGGCCTCTCCTACGAATCGGCCAGAGCCCGGTCTTCGGCTTAGGTCTCTTATTTGCCAATTTCACTTACGAGTAATAGTGATCACCCGTTCTTATCTGTGAATGAGATATTATCAGATGGAGGATGAAATTGTCGTTTTCAAATGAATAATACTGAGGTATGGTTGCATGGTGGAGTTTACCAAATTGAAGAGACCTATGAATAATGTTATGCTTGGTCAGTTACAGTGCCAGCGCATGCTCATAGCCTAAGACGAGCCTATTTATTTATGAGAACAAAGCCATATTGGTAGTGACCATTGCAGGTGGTTCAAAATAAAGACTGATGGATTCGTTCGAATACCTAATGTGTTATTTCAGCACCAATTTAATGTTGATGTGTGCCGACATTATTGGCAATCGTTTGTTAAGATATTTTGTTGAAGATAGACTGGTCAGTGCATCTTACCTAGACATTTTAAATATTGTAATGAATGAACCAATAAGTTATTATTTATAGTTGGAAATTGTTTTATCAAGTCGACCACGGAATACCCTTGCATTATCAGCGACAAGCACGCGGGTACTTGAATAGTCAGTTAGATACGTTGGTAATCGCTGGATTAAGATGCGGATGTCCCGGCTGGTGCATTCTTCGGACCTCACTCCATTTGATTATAATTTGTCGATAAAAGGAGTCATCGTGTCCTGCATGGCCCTCTAGAAATTGATGTACGGATATCCTTACTAAATGGTCTATTGCCGGCTATGGAAATAAATAGTTTAAAAAAAGTAATGATGCTAAAAGTTAAATACATATTGTTGTTTTATCAACTTCAGCTGCTCATAATAAGATTAAATACGTTCCTGTTCCAAACACCAGTAGCATCGCTAGGAAGTTACAAAATTGAATAGAAGTCATGCTGGACTCCTCTGAGAGCTATTGTTGTGTGAAAATAGTCGTATATTTGTAAATTTGTATTAAGCGATTTATATTATATGTTATTAAAGTTTTTTAAACATCATGCTTTAATTTCTAAATAAATAATATATTATATTGAATAAAACTTTTATATTTTTATATGAAGCAATCTCTGAAGATATTTTTTTTTCTTCTAAACATCGAGAATATGTATGTTAACTTATTTTTTAAGTTGTTCATAACGATATCCAAGTCTGTGGGGTTGATTTTTTTTTATCTCTGTTAATAATATAACAATAATTTCGTATCGAAATAGAGAACTAAATCTTTTTTTTGAAATGTTTGTTTGTGTGTGTTTCATTAAAAGTACTGAACAGATTCAGATGACTTTTGCATCTTTGAAACTTATAATCTAAGAACGTTTTTAATGCATTGAAATGGATCTGTTCCCATAGAATTCTCTAAAGCGAACGTTGACGGCAAGTAATAAGCAATATTACAATTTCTCTAACAGTAAGTCTGATGATGATTCCATTAAAAGACTTTTAACGTCTCAAAAGAATTAGATAGTGATTACATTATAAACTTTATGTAAGGAGATTCATTTCTCAAGCACTAAAGAATCTACAGAAATACAATAACCTCCTTACGGGCAATACAATGTTCGTAAAAATAAAATTTCTTTTATTAATTTCACAAAAGGACACTCGCTAATGACAGATTAACATGGGGCTTAAGTTGTGCGACTTCGCCGGGCAACTTTTAACGAGGTCCGAGTTTAGGGAGTTCGGTGTCCAACGCCGTACCGGGATTGAGGTTTTGGTAACAATAGACTTTATTTTCAACTTTGCCTCCAACTCACTAGGGGCTCAGTGCATTGCACGGGCATTTCTTCCTAATCAAAGAATCTTGAACATAGCTACATAGTATTTCAGTGTAGGCTAGTACTTTGCTTACTGTCTTATTGGAGAATCAGAAGTTGTAATGCTTAATAACAACCAGGTAAAAGGACTTGACATGCTTTCAAAAATAAGTAAGCGCTCAAGAAATTTGGTACCAACGGTATCTTTTATAACTATTGACCAAGACCGAAGTTTCACTCCCTCGATCACTTAAGCTCAACACACCATCGGACTAAGAAGATTGTAAGTGTTTGGAATACTAATTAGATGAATAACAATTAATCTATCGATTATAAAATTTGTATAAGACAAACTTTCTTCTGCACATAGTAACAACATTTGGAAATATGCGGAATTTGTTAGAGACTTATAATCACCGACTCAATGTTTACAATTCAATACATAATATCTCTGATAGTAAAATTAACCACCAACTATTCCAGATATATGTAAGTAGGCATCCTTTACACCGAATTTGTGCCTTATTCGACTGAACTAGTATTACCTAGCTGTATTTATTAATAAATTTTTACTATTTCTTCCGTCAATTTATCCAATGGTACGTTAATAAAATTGATATGAAATCAACAGGCAAACAAGACTGTAAAATAAAAGTTTTTGATTAGCAATGGAACGGTTATAGTTCCATGTTTCTTATTGATTTGGACAGAAAGTTAAGTTTTTCCTTTGTTTGGAATCTACGAGAAGCCATAAAGCTTTACATGTTTTTGTTTCTTGGTTATTTAGTAATTACGTGTGTGTGTCCGTGCGTGTGTGAGTAATTCCCACTAAAACTCCCATAACTGCCATTCGACGCATGTGGCAAGGCTCCATATGCGTCTAATCCCCTATATAACATTTCTCCTCCGAAGGTTTGCGATCTATCACTCTTAACACCCCTAAAACTTTTTATGGGACTACGAGCGGAACCGAACAGAACGGGAACTGTGCCATCGTTTCCATCTCCGAGCGGGATCGGCCCACTCTCGCCGGCAAACGGCCCTCATGTGGCAATTCACTATATTAGCAAAACCAGGAGCCTCATCGATACGATGCAGGATACGAAGGAAATGATAACCCAACAATTTTTTTTTGTGGCTATGATGCGTTCCTCAATCTAATGTTTTTCTTCTTTTAGCAGACGTTTAAAAGACCCTTTATAAGATGTTATTGCTAGTATTATGAGTTGAAACCTATTTATTTATTGCAATAACTAAGAAAACACTTAGAATTGTATTTAATATACGATAACAAAACTTCCATATCAACTTTTATTTATCTAAAGAATAATCGATATAACTTATAAGATTGAAAATTATCATATTCATTGGTTTCCATATGAAGCCGTAACAGTCAAGACATTCTTAAGAAAACTTTAATAGTAAAACCTATAATAGTGCAATAAAATTTTCAAAATATATTTAATTCCAGGATTAGGGTGATTTAGAACTTGAATGTTAATATAGAACATTGAGAAATTTCTCGACAACAACAGCTGCGTATTTAAAATTGTATCCAGTTAGTAAATCAAATAAGGTCGAATTTAGATTAAGATAGGAAATAAGACGCGAGTGCGATTTAAAATATCGAGTTCAAGCGAAATGTTTCCAACGTGTAACTCTTATAATTATTGTTTGATTCAGCAGATGTTTTATAGTATATGGGTGAGACACTAAAAGTTGATTTTGATATTTGACATCAAATACATTATTCAATTTTTTGTTATTAATCTTGTACAACAGGGGGAAGCGAGTCGCTCATTTACGTGCTTCTGATTCTGGTGAAACCATTATCATGACGGACGCGTTGACGACCTATACCGAAGCAACGTCTCATCTTTTACTACATCTTGGGAACTCCAACCGTTCACGTATTAAACATTTAAAACTAAAACATTTCATATTTGATTCTAAAACGAGGGTAGTAGATATTCAGGCTAGTAAAGAACGTCATCCTCAATATTCATGAGTATTGTGTGTATCCAGATTAAATTTTAGTACCCACCTACGTAGCCCAGCACAGTTACTTCCAAGAGGTGTATAGCTAAAGCCCAGACGCTATAGTCTCGCCCGTTAGCTTCTACTTAAAGATGAGTGGTGCCTTACACAACCAACGTAAATACATGTTACACACAATTCACATCCTCCACGATCTGAACGCTCCAATGGACAATATTAGACAAATTGTTAAAATATTTCCATCTTGTCGAGTTTAGTCACTTTTCCCTTTCCCGCGGTATTCTCTTCGTTCTTCATATATCTTTTTTCATATTTCCGTCAGATAACACGGCTCAGGAGATAAGGTGAGCGAAGTCACGTCGCTTCCTTGCTAGATTCCGTTTTCATTTCCGAAGATCATGAAAGAGTTTATGCGGTAATGTTCAGACAATATTTCCAGTTTATGATTCTGAAAATTGGGTAAGTTGATACTTACCGAATGGTTTAATGATACTTATGGATTTAAAAATTTATTCACATTCTATCAGATTGTAACAAAACTTTGTTATATACCATGCGAGAGCGGTAATTTGGTTGAACGGTTAACGGTTTTGTTTTCAGTGAGGGAGAAAACAATTGTTTTATTCGAAAAATCAAGGTTATAAATATAAATATAGTTATTATTTGAAGTCAATGATAAATGTAGAAATCTGCTATTATAGTGACATAAAGTACTTTAACTTCTAACTTTAACTATACTATACTATACTATACTATACTGTACTGTACTATACTGTACTGTACTGTACTGTACCGTACCGTACCGTACCGTACCGTACCGTACCGTACCGTACCGTACCGTACCGTACCGTACCGTACCGTACCGTACCGTACTGTACTGTACTGTATACTATACTATACTATACTATACTATACTATACTATACTATACTATACTATACTGTACTATACAATACTATACTATACTATACTATACTATACTATACATTTATTTTATTAACTGTATATATAAGTAAGCAAAGACAAACATATTTCACTATAATTTTCTCTTGTTTGTCGGCGGATTTTCTTTTTTATTATTAATGTCAGTTAGTTATTGACATGCTTTAGTGTAATAATTAAAAAACATTTTACACCCCAATATATTCCTTCTTAACTGACTTATCACATTGATATGTAATATACATATATTCGCACAGTACACGTAAGGTACCTTTTTTTTTGGTGCATTTGGCAAAGATTAAAAATATGTCATCGCTGTCAGGACTTAGTTCCGTCTTAGTCCTAATAACAGTAAGATACATTTGTCACTCAAAACTCGCGTGAACTAACGTTTGGTCTTGTAAGTGTGTCGAATGAATATTTTCCTTTTTTTTTTTGGAAAAAAACCTTTTTTCAGGTTTTACTTATAAGTTTGCTTGTGCACTTTAGATTTTTAGGTTTCGATTTTATGAATGAGTTAATTTCGTACATTTTATTTAAAATTTCGTTCAAACTGTGGGTTTTAAAGAAACAGGGAACATACGCGGCGATACTTTGTCAACTGTTATACTAAAGTAAAAGAGAATTTTTTTTATTGATGCGTCAATATATTCAGGAAAAATGAAAGAGAATTATATATTCTAAACTTCCATTATTATCTTACTAATAGTGCTCACATGGAACGTTTAAATGAAAAACGTACAGAATAATGATAAAAAATAAACACACAATATGCGCTTATTCCGCATAACCTCCAAAATTAAAATTTATTAACATGGAAAAATATCCACTGAACTTCGTTATTTATACAAATTATAAACAACTTCAACTGATCGCTTTCTATACATGAAGGATATATGAGAAAAACTATTATTAGGGGGCTTTTTTAACGCATTAGAACCCAAAACAGTAGTAAGTAGTTTGTTTGTTCTTTGGGTTTGTGCGTGCTTATCTCAGAAACGGCTTAACCGATCTCGTTATGATTTTCAATATTTCAAGTTCGTTTCATTTTTAGTTGATAGTATCAGGCATTACTTTGCGGAAATTCATTGTTATTAAATTAGTATTAATTTACGTTGCAACAATCCGCAAACATAATGTATGATGGTATATATTTCTATACATGCATGAATCCTTCCTCCCTTCCACAAAGGAAAACATGCAATTATGTTCAAAATATATACCAACACACATACCGTCACCAACACGTGTTTCGCTCCGAAACAGAGCATTATCAGGATAAAGACTCTACGAGTGTTAACCGCAAAGTTTCGTTTCATTTAAATCCGTCCATAAATAAAAAAGTTATAAAAACCCAGTTCTAAATCGAAGCAGGTGTTATTTCTAAGCGCAAGGCGAAGTTTTTCTGAAGCGAAGCGAGCTCGGTTTATAATAAATTACTCAGCACATTTATTAAAAAAAAGTACTACAGAAGATAAACTGAAAATATAAATACAGTCGATTCCTATGAACACTAGAAATCTTGGCTAATGGCAACGGTGTACTCACCAGTCCCTAAACTAACTAACTGCACACAAATGAATTCTACAGCTAATCAAATAACTATATATTAAGACGACCATGGTATTGTGGTGTCCATAGTGCGGTTATTTATCTGTACTAATAATTAAACAGTACTTGTAAAATTTTAGCACTTTTTTTTTATTTGAGCATTGGCAGGATTTGCTATCAATTCAAAATAGAAAACATAATTTGGGAAAGTTACCCATGTAGTACCATCAGACGGAAATCGTTATACAAATAAAGAACTTTGCATATTTTTATTTACTATGGTTTATCAAATAACATTTTACGGGGGTTTTTGTGTCTATTCCAATAAATTATATTTACTCGTATAATTTAAATAATTGGAAAAACCGTTTACTAAAAGATATGATTAAAGATTGTTTCGATTGCATCTACTATTTAACTTTAGGACCGTTTAAATTACGTTTTCCGAAGCAAAGCAAGAACAGATCACAAACATAGAAACTTTTATTGCTGTTATAAATTGCTCAACATTATGTAATTACTTCCAAAACAAGGTAATCTGAGACTAATATCAAGATTTCTGTTATAATATAAGTTTTACATCGAAAATTTGAATTATAATTAAATTAAATTCAACCTCGCGCAAAAATTATATGAATAACCATAATGAAAATCGTCGCCCTAATGGGTCCTTGAGTCGTTAACGGTACGAATACCTTTACGGAGAAGTGGATTAAGCGTTTATTACCCACAGTAAACGCAGTAATGTTTTCGAAAACAGAAATCTTATAGAATCACTAGCGTGGTTGTGTATCTTTACGTATGTCACAGCCAAGTTACTCAGGAAATTTTTCATTTATTGGACAGAAGAAAATTAAATTTGATGCACACGATAAAACTTGGGATTTTAGTATTTCTTTATGTTGTCCTCAAGTTTAAGCGTTTTGTGACATAGAGTTCAGATATCCTTGAGTCCAAGTCAACCTCCCCTAGTTGTGGTTCACTCACTGAACAACAGATGAGGCTACGGCGAACAAAACCTCATATTGAAACATCCCATTTTGATCTCAACACTATTTGTATTTGCCTAGTTACTTACCATTCTTTCTAGTATCTACTGTGTCATGTTTTTTATGTAAATAACCGACAAACCGACATGTGGTCATCGCCGCCCATCGACATCTGTTACAACAGACATCAACGTGTTGTGGGTCAAGATGAAAGCCAAGGACAAGCTTCCGTCATGATATAAACGAACTAATTTTAATCATAATATCAGCTAAATTTATAGCTGGCGCTGATCACTGCGCGCACCGGTCCCTTAGCCAATTAACTCGAAATGTTTCTAGTTACAAGAAAGTTCTCGCTATCGTGTAGTAAGATAATAAACAAGATAACATTTTGTATGCATTGATTTTGCTATGGTTATCTTTTCGTTCGTGAATACAGCCATTAAAAGTTGTGTGAATACTTTTGTATATTAACGATATTTTTGAGATGCTTGGTGCCCAATCCATCCTTGATTCCAAGTCAACTTTATCTCCCCGACCATGAACGAAGAAATGGTACCTATTAAGTCTTCTCCTAGAAGTCATTGAGCTCTATACCCAGCTTAACCCGAAGACAATTCTGTCGATGGTACATTTCTTTACCTAAGTACTTTTTAAGGTTTTCAGTCGTATTATTGTGTAGAAAATAAATAAAGTGGGTCCCAGCTTCCTTCTTTCCGGACAACGCGTGAATGATACAATTAGTGTTGATGACGTCTGTTGCGGCTGTTCATCTTGTTGCCCATTTACTCGTTCGTCAGTTATGGACGTAAACAATATACATATTATATATGTTTGTCTTTTCGTACGAAAACTACTCGTATGCAAGAATATAAGGAAAATTTTTGTGTTCATGTAGATTATCTCACTTTCTTCCGGACTTCAATAATTTACACGTAAAAAGAACTAATGACAAAACAATGATCCTTAAAAGAATAAACCTTACTTACGATCTCACATTTACAGTAAAATCATCATTTAATGTTTACTTGGACAAAAGAAATTCAAATACAAGTTCAAATAAATTTATTCATACAGTTATAACTCGGATACATTGGCGCACGTATTTTTCTATCTATTGCGTTAAAAGATTAACTACTACTATTACTAGTTAGGAAACAAAATAAAAGATTTCCCGTTAAGCCATTCAAATACGAAGAGCAGCCGGGTTGCAAATATGTGGAACTTGTATAAGGTGTTTAAAAAAACTTTGATCTCGTGATTCGGGGATATCGTGGCGCACTCTTTCATCATCATAGTAAGTCGCCACATAGGTTATATAACTAGTTATGATATTTAACCAAAAAATCAGTAAAAATTGATTTTAAACTAATCTTTTTTCAGTATTTTATTCTAACTTAACTAAACAAAAAGTAAACAATCTCTAAAACTCGACAAAAATAAATTATTAAAAAACGAATTTGTACAGTACGAAATACTTTATTAACTTTACAGAACACTTCCTCTCTGAAAACATTAAGTAATCCCGCTTGAAAATAAACTTATGAGGGCGTATTCAGTAAGAGCAGACTTCGCTACAAAATAAATCGCACTCGCAGTAATAAAACGCCTGTCTCGAGTGCATGAGGCTTCGACGAAGGCTCTTCGCAAGGCACGAAGCAAAGTTCGTAAAACAGTTTCGAGACGAACAAATATGTTAGTAGCATGTGTTAAAGCGTTCATTTTTAGTTCTTGGCAAGTATTGTATACATTACGTCTTCATGGTACTTTTTCGCTTTTCGCTGGAGGTAAGATAATCGCTTGTTTAAATCAAGTGCTCAAGCATATTTAGCGTAGTCAGATTCAGCAGTTAGAAAAAATTTACCATGATAATTATGGTGGCTGCTGCGTGTCAACTTATCAACAACAATGAGATAATCCTATATAACCGATGGGCCAGTTGACTATAAAAATAAAAGGTCCGCATTCAGTAGCAGACGACGATTATAACGAGGCGTGGGAAAATGTGCGAAGGAAAACCACCGCTGCCATCACACGCCTGTGAAGCGGAATTTTGCGCACTGGAATTTTCCGAAAACATGGAAATAAAGGCGAGTGATTATGCTGCTGAAGCAAGGCAAGGACACCCTGAGCCCCGAGAGCTATAGGCCGATCACTTTGCCGTCCCCGCTCCCAAAATTCGTCGAGCGCCTCCTGCTGCTAAAGCTGTTCCTACATCTGCAGCCTCGTCCGAAACGGCTCAGGTTCCAATCGGAACAGTTCGGCTTCCAGTCGAAACATAGCATAGCATTTATATATATTTTTAAATTTAAATTTAATATGGAAAAATCATGTTTCAATTGTGACAAAGTGGCACTTATGTGTAAAGATATAAGTATACCATCATACACTGAGTATAGGGATTGTTAATAATAATTTTATCCGAAGGACTCATAAAAAAAAACAAGTTTAAACAACTCCGTGGCCTAATTGTTGACCTTGCCTGTCAAGTAAGAATCTCTGGTTAGACTTCTGGGAAGGGTAGACGTTTTTGTGCAAAAAATATTGTTCTCAAATTTTGTGATGTCACATTTGTGTCCATGCCACCTGCGCCAGAGGGATTCCCTATAGTTTATTTTATCTTATATGGTTACAGTCATGTATTAAATAATACTGGCAACACCATGTACTTACATGTTTGCCGTGTTGATGTCATTAGTATATAAATATACATAATTATCAATTTGGTTATATAGAAGAAACATTTATTTATGAAATTAGATTTTTTAAATGATTAATCACATTTATTTTACACATCATAAAATAAAATTATTGTCTATATTTATTAGTAGTTCAGTTGACTAGTTGACTATGATGCCAATATTATATAGTAGCTGTAACCAATAGACAATTATTTGGGGCACTGGAAAAAATATTCGAACTTCCAATGTGCCGCTTCTAAATTTTATTTTTGGGCCTAACCGACGCCAACATATAACTAAACTTTTAAATTAAACCATTCAAGTATGTAAAATCGAAATTAAACTTTAGAACTTTCCTACGATGTACCATTGTTAATGAAGTTTCATAGAATTGTTATCAATTGTCTAGAACCAAGTGTCGATAATACATACATACAAATACTAAATCACCCTAATTGATCAAAAGTTAATGTTTCGACTATTCCAAAAAATTACACATTCCAAACTATCCGTAATCTTCAGTTTATTTTAAGGTAATACACAAATTTCACCGTCTCGTAACAAGCCAAATGAAGAGCGTCCCTTGATCAATCTTATCCGGATCCCACAAAAGCACCTTCTACAATGTATCCCTTACGATATCGGTAATTTTAAGGTCTTGGAACGTCGTAAACTAAAGATAACGGCAAATGGAAATATCTATTCCTACTTTGTATTTCAAAGTAATGTTGAATCTATGTTCTGATTTGTATAAGTGAATATACGTTAACTTTGTGAGTTAAGGGAGAATCCTTTGAACGGCTTAAACACATTAGCGGCTTCAGTCGCTAGCTGTTCTTGGAGCTTAAAATCAAAATAACAATAATAATATACCAACTTGAGTGCCGAAAATTTTGAAACCGTCAGATGGCTTTTTATAAAACTTATAATAAAAAAACGGCTTACTTGCCTTGCGGAACATTAAGGCACTATTGAAATTATCCTTCAGTGGCCAAACATTCAACCCCTGATCATGTTCAGATCACATAATTATTATTATTAAGTCTTCTTTAAAAATGAGAATAATTAAGGCCAAAGATTACCCCGCCGACAAATTAAGGTACAGCAAAATTCACACACCTCTAACAGGCTTATGGCAAGTCTCATTTATGCAGGTTTCCTCACCTGCTCAACATTATTAAATTACCGCTGCTGCATTATGAACATTACACATAATTACACTTATATGATTACAATTTCAGAGTCAATCTGCTGGTCCTGGTAACGCTACAGATAAAGTAGCTTTAACAATGTTGAGAGAACCGATGCTTTCAAATACTTTTTATAATCTTTCATAATCTTTCGTCAAACTCACATGCACTTTGACTCACGCACTGGGCAGAGCTTCGCGTTTTTAGAGCCTACAGTAGACTGTGTTATTTAGTCTTGATATTGAGTTTTTATGGATGACTGACAGGCGTTCAGGTGGAGAACTATAGGTAAATACTCTATTTTAATCTGGGCTACAACATACTGGTAGGAAGAATGCATGGCTCTTCATTTACATATCAATAAAAATCTTAAAAATACTTCACGTCCAAAGTTTAACATAAAAGAATCAACATATTGATATGGCATGTATTTTATTTTTCAACAACTGTGTATCTTGAGTCGCATCTATATCGTTAACTGTCCGGGGGTTATAAAAGCTGGTAAATGTTTAATTCCCTTCACGTTCGCGACGAAATGAAGTCCTAGCTGGCACAGATATTATTAGAAACAAACATTATTGACGTCTTTATGAGCACATAGATTTCTTTTAGAAGAAATCATACGATAATAATGACTGTTTAATGTTTTGGACATAACGTGCAATTTTACCGAAAGTAGAGCAAAAGGTCGTTCAATAATATTAAACCTCAAAAGTGTTTTAGTACAGCTAGTGTACTAATTTTGATTTTTAACCATACCCGCAAAGAAAAACAAAACCCGTACAATAAATTTATTCTAGTATCTACTGTTAATCAAATCGTCTGTCGTACCCTATGTTTCCAAATCTTAGATCTAGGAGATTTGAATTTAAATAAAATTTTGACACTTAAAAATACGGTACGTTAACTAATGTTGGGGAAGCGTGACTTAGAAGCTTGTACACATTACGACGATTATTACTCACTTCAGAGAGTGAAAAATATTCATATACACAACGCTCACGCTGTTTGCGCGTCGGAACACTTACAGTGCGCAAAGTGGGTTTGATATTTTCAACTTTTCTGTTCATTTCATAATTGTATTTGCTTTACTTACTGCAAAGTTAGACAAAAATACACACACACACACACACAAACATAGAACTAGGAAGAGTTTCTTTGTTCATGTGTACTAGAAATATTAATAAAACTTCTTTATAATATGTCTGAGAATGATATAATGATAAAGACATGAAAACGATAGAAAGCGTCCAAATTGTGCTCCTAAGGACTAAAGCCTCTTCTCTATCAACTCGCTCCTTTTAAGAATAGTTCTGAACCCAGTTGTGCAACTGTTATAGGATGAGATGAGTATTTCGCCTAACGTAAACTTAATAGGTACCAAAACTGGAATCGTAAAAACTCCCAAGCTACGTTTAGGCAAAATGACTCATCGAAATCACTTTTCAATAATATTAGTGACAATGCCACCCCAACGCCCCGATTGAGTGTTCGTGTTGGGATGTAGACTTAATTTATCTATATAGGTATAAATGTATATTGCTACATGGTAGATATAAATTATCTCAAAGAAATAACCAATAACAATAAAATATTTTACTTGTGATCTATATAAGATTTATTTTATTCTTAGTTTCCAATAAAGTATATTTGAACTGTCTTACATATTTGATAAAGTGTAAAAGTGTGGGAGGATTACTGCAAATAATTGTTTCTAGATAACAACAGATCACTATCTTTAAACCTAAATCCGCAATAGCTATGGGACAAGAGTCTTATATGTATATTGAAAGCAGAAGTAGAAGCCGCTGTAAATTACTTAAAGTGTGGCAAGGCTACAGTTGCTGAATAAATTGTCACAAAAATAGTGAAGATTGTGAAGAACGTTGATCTAAAATCTTACACTCCATCTGTCTGCAAATATTGAATATGGGAGCATGGCCTTAGGATTGGTCGCATTCCTTCGTCACCGCGCTCCGGAAAAAAGTCTACTCAACTAAAAAATGTAACAATTTCCAGACATATCTTTGATGTCCCACGCTAGCAAGATCCTTCTTCATATATATTGATTATGAGATTTCTTGCATGTATGGACCAGGGGATTGCTTATGATCCAGCCGACTTTCTCAAAAGAAAGGGAACACGCGCACAGATTCTCAACATAAGACAAATCATAGAAAAGCGTCTAAGTTCAATATTTTGCTGTTAATTTGCAGTAGTATTTGTAAATTTAAATCGATGTTTCAACGCTATAACAAAGATCACGGTCACGGCGTGACTGCTGTAGTGGGGCGAAACTGTTAACAGCTGACACTTATGATACTAATGACAGATGAATCTGTCAACTTTACGTTTAGTAATTGTTACATATTTATGTAACATATTTAATATTTGACAAGTTGAAGTTGTCATTATCATGAATACCAAAATACATAAATCGCGAACATCCAGTACCGTTTAAATGCATATTGTCCGCGACGACGTAAGTTTTCAGATGATATAAAACCATATGTAAAAGAAATGGAATCAAAGCAATGACTAAATAAGAGTAACAGATGTAATTATATGTAATCAAGCAAGAAAGAATCGGTATCCTGCCTCACTATTCACTTTTACATTTTACTGCATTGCGCTCATTGTTAATTCAAAGAAAGGACACACGCAAAAAAATATAGATTTAACTAAAGCTCCATTACGGGATTTTATCTTCTTTATTCTGGCTGGCTGTTCAGCAGAAGGCTATAAGCCATATTTAATACCCATATAATAGTCCTACTATAAACGTCGTTAGCAAATTGGATGTGTTGACTTGAAAACGCTGAGAACAGAGAAAAATTGATTCAGTGGTTTTGGTTTGACACTGTGTTGCTACATAAGGTATTTTTTATTGATTTGGAAAGCATCACTATTATATACTATTTACTTTGAGCATGTGTACTGTATATTGTATTATACTATAAGTGGAATGTTACTGATTTTTACGTGATCTACTGTACGAAGGACGCAGAATTAAATCCTGTAGATAGCAGTCATTTTTCAAAATTGTGTACAAAATTAGAATTACTTATCAATGGTTTTGGTAAAAGAAGATATTTTAGTTCTCCATTATGTTCTAATTGTGAGAGAAGACTTGAGTCTAGAGAATCGTGTTGATGAACTTCATAAAATACTGTTCTGTAATGTCAAACCTTTTATTCTGAAAAGTAAGCATTTACATTAATCTTAGAGTCCAAGCAAAGCAAAGCTCATGGTGTACCTGCTAAAACGAACGAGAAAATAGGTCCAGAATTGTTATTGTATAGGTCACTAAAACTTGCACCACTATTGGTGGGGATTTTGAATGGGTCCCTTCCTAGAGCCACCCAAATTGTAGGTTCGAAAGAATATGGATGAAACCAACGTGCCCCAAGATCCCATCACATAAAATACATTCACACACTCACAAAACTCCACATAAAATAAAACATGTCTTATCGCTGCGGGTGCGCTTGAGCAAGGGCCAGAGCACAGATTCATCCGAACGGAAATAATATAACATAGGTAATTAATTAACTAAATCGCTTAATGCGGTATGTATCTATGCTACGGCACATTACAGATTGGGAAATGATTAACTAAAATATTAAGCTATGACAACATACGTGAACAATTATGTGTAAAATGTAATACTTATTGTTGTGAGATAACTTCGCGCTTATTACCATTCTCCTTTCAAACTCGTGTTTGAAATGTTTATAACGTATTTTAATTGCAGTGTTGAAAATAAATTAAGAAATTACTTCACAACTGCCGTGTTTGTCTGTAATGTCCTATGTGTTTTGAATGGCAACGAATGACAGTGAACTATGGTCATTAATACCCTGTGACTGTTATGGTTAAAACAATCGATCCCTTTTTTTTACAACACTAAAAAAACACTAGACTAGACACTATAAAATATACTTTCTACAAAAAAATACATATTAATACAAATGAACTTGTAAGAAATTCGATTCTTCAGAGTATCGCATCGTATTAGAGTAAATTACATTTTCCTATCTATAGACACCTAAACATATCCCTGAAAGAAAATTCGCTCTAATAAATCCTTACAGAGATACGCGGCCCGATAACCCGAGTCACTCAAGGAGACGCACGTGACAACGTGACGGACCAAAAGCGGTCCACGACTCGTGTTCCTGCAATTCATGCGCCTTTATTGATGGCCGCTATATATCCCATCGGGGCTTCAGACGTTGAGTACATCCCAAGTACTTATCTTATACTTTGATTGAATGAGTTAATATGGTGTAAGTAGGTAACTACGAGTATTATATAACCTTCAAATAAATTTTAATCGCATTCCGTTTTGTAAGTAGTCTTTAAGCGCAACTTCAGAGTAATTTAAGTTTTTTTTCGGATGGAAGTAATGCACTTACGTAATTTCCGATAATTACCAAAGCAGTGATATTAAATAAATAACAATTTACTGTCCGTAAAAAAAAACAAACAAAATTCTAAGTGCATTTTTTTATTTACATTACTTTTTAATGATTAATTTGTAATACATTTTTTTAAACCGTCTAATATTTTAACCTTTAGTTCCATTTTTTATTTTCAATTACTTTAAAACATAGGCGAAATTTCTTTAAAAAGTAAGAATGGTATAAATTGTTTAGTTTTACTTCCATCCCGTGTAAAAATTACCTGCGCACATTTGTTTTTTTCTGTCTGTGTAGATATGTAAATCAGTGTGAGATTAAGATAAATTATTATAACGTTTTATTTTAGGAAAAGTTTCGGAGATAAGAAGAAAACAGTTCGTTGTACGTGTATACAGTTGAAGCTCTGTAATATACTTAACCATTGCATTTGAAAATTACAATGATAAATTTACATACATTTTTTTATTTATAAATTTTCTCCACAAAATTTATTTACTTACAAAAAAACGCTCAGACAGTCGCACTGGTCATTCCATTAGTGCTCTCTTTTGTCATCAATTGTACGGAAGATTGTGTTTACCTCATTATCACAGCTAGAAAAAATTCTGTAATGATGACTTACTCTTTTTGATATAGCATTCAAATAACTAAAAGAGATGTATTATTTCGGGCGCGTCTTTGTACAGGCTAGCATAATTTGGAGAAAAATTAACTGATTCACAGAAAAAAATGAAAAAAAAAAACTCCAATGACCTGTTCTCCTCTGAGAAATTAATATAATTAAATTCATTGTATCTCACTTTTTACATACGACAAAAATATGGTGGCAATTGGAACTGTCAAATATCATATCTGTGATGAATTATCTGTGGAGTTTGAAAATCTATATTAACGCTACGCAATAATTCGATTTTACTTTAGGTACACTTTTACTTATGAATTTTGCATCTTTTATTCGGTTAGATTTTCAATGAGTTCAATGACTTCAATAAGTTGATTGATGTTATTAATCCGATATATTTATATCAAATTTATATCAATAACTGTCATATGCATCCGAGTGATTATCCGCCGTCCGCCATAATGTTTCAGTTTTACAATATGTTATTCACAAATTGAATTATTGACACTAAACCAAAGTGAAATCTGGAATTTGAATAATAAGGAATGCTTTCGATTAATATGATCTAATTTTTACGGTTTGTACGAGTACATGGCGCCGCCCAGGCTTCATACATTTGTGAAACGTCTCCTTTAATTAGTAGGTTCTTAAGATTAAAGTTGAGATTTACTGTGTGACACAATTTTCAATTTATTAACAGCGCGCTATCTTCCTGTAATTAATGACAGATTTCAATAAATAAACTGTTCTTTTTATTCACAAATTTCCCCACAATATCATTTTCTTTATGACCGCTTGCATGAACACAAGATATCACATAGAACCAAGCTCAAAGATGAATTAATGTTGTTCAGACTTTCTTGAGAATCGAATGGGGGATTTCCAGGTAAAATCGCTAGGGATTTGTCTGCAGCTACACGAAAAATATTAGCCACTTGAGTGAAGATCGTAATTAATAATCACGTAGATGATAAAATCATTCGAATAATGATCATATTTTTATTCAATATATTATTATAAGTTGGACAAAGGCAATAAATTTCACTATTTCATACTATAGTGTAATTGGATAAATCACAAAATAATAAGAACAACAATGTTCAATTTAATGTTATAACGAATCGTAAATGTAATTTAGCGACATTTAATTCAGATACATTCTAGGAATAACTCTTATAGTAAGAATCACATCGATTTTGTTCGACTTACAATTCAGGAGATATTACGTTATTATTAATGTTTTTTGCGAAAAAGTGCGATATTCAACTTATAATTGAAAAAAAAATCACTAACGCATAAAATTATATATGTATTCTTTTGTTATTATTATCTGATTTCTGAAAGTTTAATACAAAATAATTACCCATTGTTATATATGCAAAAATGGGGTATATTTAAGAAAATGGTCATATATTTTGTTTTTGCAACAAATCAATTATCAGCCGCAGGGACATCTGCCGACTCGCTCACGACATGGGTCATGTACGTGACGAATCAAACGCGGTCCATGCTCTTACAATATGTACTGTAAGCAGATATATATTTCCAAGTATATCAATAATATAAATGAAGAAAAATTAATGTTCGTTTGTATTTTGCTTACTTCAACATCAATTGATTTGAAATGTATTATTATATTCGACTTTAGCGACAAAATAGCCAGAGACAGGAAATAATGGAGGCAATTGGAGGAGCCCCTGTACCCACGAGGGGCCATAACTTTACCGAATGAGAATATCAATAATATTTTTCATTATATTCATCATTAAGAAGAAATGTATAATTAATATATAATAATCTTCAGTATATAACATATTACGTCAACATTTAGATGTCATGAAAATATAGAGGCTTATAATAATTTAAAAAAATGTTCGACATTACAATAGAATAGGACATGTCCGCAAAATACATTAACATATACACAATAAATATTTATTCGCAAGTGAAGTTAACATCGAAACAGTGTCTCATCATACATTTACTACAAGTAGGTTCCTACGATGATCCTAAAAAGGCTTTAAATTGATGTAAACAATGTAAATAGAACCCTTAACCAAACATTACAATGGAGAATATAATAATTTGTTTTCCTTTCATGTTCGTAAAGTCCCGACTTTTTACCGACATGGTTGAACTTAAGCTTAGGTAAGAGTGCGGCAAATCGATGTGTAGCACCAACTTTGGGTTGGCTGAGAGGAACCGACAAAGTTTTTTTTATGTTAATAGCTGACAAACGAGCCGACGAATCACCTGATGATAAATGGTCACCATTGCCCATGAACATCATTAAGACCAAAAGTCTCACTGATGCGTTGTCGAACAGGAAATGAAAAGAAAAGTAAGAAAGATAATACTGGCTCTCAAGCCCCGAGCCGGAACACGACAAGTCATTTGGCGCCTGATTTAACCAGGAGGGTGGTAGCTAGCAAGGCAGGTTTCATGAGAAGATAACAATACCACTAATAATATAAATGACTTAATAATAATATTTATAACTGATCATCTGGAATATTTTTACCCTTGGGAATGTATCTCTTCCCCGGAATAGGAGATACAAATTACAATAGTAGTTCTGTAAAGACGTTAACGAACAATTTTTCTTGCCAAAACTGCTTTTCGCAGATATTGCAATATATAAATACAAATCTAATTCGTGGATGTAAAAAAATCTATTCCTAAAAGAATTGAATAGGACCAGGTAATGTTTATAAAGCGCCTTCTAAAAATCAGCAACAACTGACAATTGATTCAAGGAGCACTATTCGCAAACGTAAATGCTTGCCGAAGCGAATCGAGGCCGAGCTACTAGTCTGTCATAGCCTATCTAGTCTACTCCAGTCTCCCAAGGACCGGGTCGCGTACGTGAGGAATAATTTACGACACACGCGTTATGTTTCACATAACACGCTGTATTTGTGATGGTTATATTTTAACCGGTTATACGAGTATTTGGTCTTTCAGTTACTTTGGTCCCTCTTTTTGTAATTACTTTCTGTTTTACCCACTGTTGTCTTTCCGCTTAGCCCAGCTTAATTCTAACAATACTCGACCATGAGTGAAGGTTCTGTTTCTGTCTGGCAACTATCCTCTTTCTGAAATGAACTGAGATGGACTTTTAACGCGCTTCGTTTGTAATGGTGGAGAGGTTTCTTGCTTCCTCCTTTTCTGTTCACGAGTCATTCGTCACGTCACGATTTCTGATATTACAGATGGCCATGGCTGATAAACATTTACCATCAAATGGCACGTCTCCTAATTTATTGAGATATATCAATAGCGACAAGAGAAAGCAAGTTTACTTTATTTTTATTTTGTAAGTATTGTTCAGTGTAATCAATAAAAAAAATTGTACCAGAACATTGTGTAGTAATGATGGTCGAATTTTTACAAAAGAGCGAACATTTATTAAACTATTTATAGGTGACAGTCATAAACAATTACGCCAGCCAAGCGGTTCAGGCCTTCGCCATCAGTAAAAATATCATGGTCAGAACACTCTCAAGTATACAGACTTGTGTTTTCTTTCACAAAATTAACTCATATTTAAACTTGAATAAATTTATTTGAAAACAATTAAAAATTCCTTTAGTATTCAACATATCTGTTCTAACTGAAGAATCGACATTAACACCGCTGGATGATATACATAATTAAAGTCCTTACATCAAATGTAATATCCATGAAATGACTTAATTCCATTCAGGTAAATAATATACTGCAAACTGCTAGCGCTTTCTGTGTACACCGGGTGTAATGAGACAAAGTAAACGCCGATGAGTGCTTCCCTTTTCACCGTTTACTGGGTACTGCAACGCCGTTCGTAGACAACAGTCAAAGTCACGTCAGACAGTTTTTTACCGTCCACGCATTCCCTCTTTGCTAACCTTCTAAATCATTATTTTTATGTTTTATTTGTATTTAACTACATTAGGTTCAGTATTGTTTTGTACATCAAATAAACGTTTTTTTTTCATCGTTTATTCTTTCCCTTAAATATCATGAATATTTTTTGTGATAATAAACAAATTAAGCAAATTATTGATTTTTGAAAATAAATTAAATAGTTTACTTCACACGATTTACATTTGAAATTAAAACAATCTTGATTATAAAATCAAAGATGAACTAAAGCAAGGTTGAATCGAAAACCATATCAAGTTATAATAGTTTTCATAGTAGTCGGATAACCCAGTCGGTACAAGCTAATAATTCATCTTAATGCCTGGTAAGGCAGTTTTAAGGGATAAATTAACGATCACGGTTCTTATTATTAATGTTGCCTTACTAGTAACACGGCCTCGCTTCGCTTAAGAAAATCTACCCCTAACGTTTTAAATAATACCCGCGTGTTTGAATAATGTATTTTTATAGTTAATATATTTGGAAACATATTAATTTATTAAAATAGCTGCAGCGAAGCAATCCAAATTTTTATTAGTGCCCTCTTAATAGCATTTCCATATTAAATTCGATTTCCTGTTCCGCGGGAACAAATCTATTTCCCGAGTTAAAAAGTAAATCATCAAAATCAATTCAGTGGTTTTAGTGAGATCAAACAGACGGACTGACAAAAATTCCAAAAAAATATGTTTTCTCTTCTATATTAATAATAAAGTGTGCCTCCATTAAATTTCCAAAAAATATTGCATAAACAAATTCGACCCCATTACAGTTTTACTTTTAGTAGAAGATTGTGAATGTCCAAACTACCCGCGATACCGTAAATCCTGCTGAGGAAGTGACTTTGTTTAAGAACGTTGTTTAAGTACCTACAAAACAACCTGAAATTCGTTCTAAAAATATATATAGTAACTCAAACGGAGTTTGGATGAAAGTAATTTACCGTAAATATACCCTTCCGGGTACTTAATTAGGAGCCGCCGTTAGATCGTATGTTGATTTAGGACCTGTAATTTGGCACAGTAGTTCAGCAAATTTAATACTCGCCTTGAGTGGTCATAACAAGTTTAAGAACAATAAAATAATTAAATGATAAAAATACAAGCCATTGTATCTTTTCCCAATAGGTTCTAGCAATTTAACAAAAATTGCTTTGAGACAAATTTATTTATAAACATTTTAAAAAAGGTTAACGTAGGTAGCAGCATAGAAATATCTGTTTAATATTATCTGTTCCCGTTTGCCTGCAAGACCTTTGAGTAGAAAAGTTGTTAAAGCCATTTTAAAATTGTATAGTTTCAACCGTTACTAAAAATTTGCATTTCCTTCGATCAAGTACTCGTATCAAATAGATCTATGATCCAAAGATGATCCAAAGTGAATAAAACGGTTTTTTAATCGTAATATCATAAATATTTACATTATATTTTATTTACATTGATGAATATTTACACTGATACCACCTGATGGTAAGTGGTCACCGTCGCCCATGGACATCAGCAAAACCAATGGTATGTCTGATGCGTTGTCGGCCAGGAAATGATAATAAGGTAAGAAAGAAAAACTGGCTCTCAAGCCCCCAGCCGGAACACGACGAGTCGTTTAGCGGCTGACTCAAGCAGGAGGGTGGTAGCTAGCCTAGGCTTTACAGAAAGATAATAATACCAGTAATAATATTAATGACTTAATAATAATACTGATAATATATATAATCTTTACGCAAAGCCCTACCACCAAATCTCTTGTCAACATTTTATTCATAAAAATAACCGTAGCCGTCAAGAGTGCCTGTCCATGGTTTCGCCCATCCTACTAAAACCATTTAAACAAATCATAAACTCAAAATGTCTTCATATCAAATGAAAATAAAATGGTGTATTAATTAATAAAAAACAGTTCACAAATTTTCAAAGAAAGAATATTAACGAAAATTCGAGCGTTACGATTTAACCTGAACGGGCAGTTTTCTTGTAATTTATCACAAGATATCAAAATCTTTGGGAAAGAAACCTCAGGGAATTGAAAATCTCTGTGGACGCTCTTGGACAAATAAAATGTTCCACATATCCACGAACAAAGATGTCGGAAATAACTAAGCCCTTTTATACAGGCTGCTCTGAATTCAAAAAAGTACCGACATTTTTTTTAACTTTTTTGTCTCATTTTTCGAGCAATCCACCGCTAGTCTGTTACCAGAATTGAGGAGAACGCATATTGTCGTTTCATAGAGGACTTGTTGACTAACTTTTGTAAATATTATTACAGAAAACCTTCGATATAGCTTAACGCCTCCTATTTGAAAGTCACAGCCAAGAACGATGGGTTAACATATCTTTCGAGACATCAATGAGATAATGAAAGTTTGCCATCAAACTATGCCGACTGTATTCAAAATTACATAATTCGCTCAAATCGATGTGTACTTCTGTTACTTGGCCAGCATAGCCTATGACTCTTTATTGCGTAAAGAGGCTCAAGCCCAACAGGAGAATAGAGATGGGATGGGAGGGGATGAGATGCATGTATTAAAAGATTCTCGTACCAACAGTAAGATATACCCATAGTCCAACAGTATATACCTACTCTTACATACCATCTTACATACCCATTGTAATTAAATTAACATAATCTACTTCACAAAAAAACCTGAAAAAAAAATATATGAGGTTCTTCTAGATCTACGGTCATCTCTCCCACTCACATCGGAAACATGCCCATACCATTAACAAATTACAGCGTACTTACTGAGATACGGGTCGCAAGCGCAATTTCAGTGAAGACTCTCGAGGAATACATAGTCAGACACAGATCGGAAGAATCCCAATAGACTACGTAAGTTGTTCCTAATTATATATATTCTGACTCTGACTCATTAGTATATATTCTAACACTAACAACAGGTGTTACAGAAATTCATGTACACCACCAACAAGAATTTCGTCTGAACATCATTATCATGGTAAGTTGTCTTTACAATAGTTGACAGCACACTAAAATTATGCATTTAATAAATTCAAAGTCTGTTCGTGTAGTGATAAAAAAAAAACTGAATCATCCTGTAAATTCGAACGGTATCTAAGTATCTGCTGAGCCTAGAAAGGTGGTTAAGAAAATGTGCTATAACAGATCAGAATGATTTGAAGGCAATAAACTAACGAACGATTTCACGTTTGCGGCAATCAGACACTAAACCCACCGAAGAAATGAGTGTTAAATTGAACCACAAAAAAAACTTATTTATATTAATTAGTACAACTATTTTTAAATTTTTCGCAATCTTCGTATTAGTGTATGAACTACCACGATGTCGGCAGCTGAATTACGTTGAACATTAACACAATTGCTCAAACGTTAAATACCATAAGGCTTTCGTTCTGACCGGTGATAGGTGTGGGATATAAAGGAGCCCATTTATGGCGGAGTCCGAACTCTACCTATCGTAACGTCCTATCTCGCCTATTGAAGGTCGTGTGGTATTTTAATGGTAAAAAATATTTTTCGAATGGCTTTAACATGTTTCAGTTGCAGTGATAGTCAAAAGTTATCTTGCAGGTTTACCAACTCATTGGCAAGATGTAGCTTTAAGAAAGCCTGGTATAAAAGCTATCCGACAAAGTTCACACTCATTAACAGTTTAAATTTAATTTGATTACACAAGTGTAATATTTATCTTATTATAACATTCTTATTTTCGATGCAAACACATAGTGTACCACTCGCGTCGTTCTGCCAGCACTGGCTACGAACTTACTGAGAAACAATGATGTAAGTACTACAGAATCCCAATAAGAACAAAACTCCATGCTTACTTCAGTTTTTATTATGACCACCACGACGGTTTCTCAGTATATTACCTAAAATTTAATGCACACACACCCACACACACACACACATATATGTTCTTTGCCAAATGAAAATTTTGCTGGAATATTTTACTTTTGTATGGGTATTTAATTATAAAATAACTTCTTCATCTCTGAATACCGAACATAAATCGATCATTGAAACGTGAAAGTTAAGAAAAAATCAGCTCAGAAATCATTCCAACAACACAATAATCATAAAATCTTTTTACAGATATAAAAGACAAGCTACAGACAGTAATCTCCTCGATTTTAAGACTGTTTCGGAGGGATTCATATTCAGATATCAGTTACAAGATGAAACGCTCTGATAATGCATAATTCATGGACACGAATTGGCGGCGCGATGAAACACAGTCGAAGGGGAAAAAGGCTTGTAAAATAAGCATGGAATTAGTTTTGGTTTTATATGGATTAATTCCGGAACCGTAGTACGGAGGAAAAGTAAATTACTCAGTAAAACATTAGGACATGGATAGGGGCAAAATTTCAAAACTCACGTAGCTTAACGACTGATACCTAAAGATAAAGATCGGGATTGATGGCATATTTTACTCTCCCAACGTTAGCGCTTAGGAAATTTAGCCGCCGACGGTCATCCTGGATGGATCTGTCCACCACACTCGAAGTTACGTAACTCAATCGATCACTTGCAATTCTCCTACAATTCATTAATTATGAAGAAAAGCCATTCAGAGAAGAGAGCCGATTGGACGTATAAATGGACAGGCCAAGCGGAATGTATTAATAAAGATTCCAAATTGCGAACAGTTGTTCATGTTACCCTTGGGAGACCCTCTACTTTATAAATGAAGGTAAGGCAAAAGAAAACAGTTAAGGTAATTTTTTTCGTATTCCTTTAATTTTTAGACACTAGAAATATATAATAAATATTGTTACGTGTTAGTATTAACGGGTTCGAGAAAGCGCCAAAATACATAGTTCCGCAAAGACGTTGTTAGTAAATACTCACAAAAATGTCAGTTAAATCACAGTCGCGCATACATATCGCAGGTATTGAGCTAAGGAAAAAAAACTCGTCGCTTGCGTATTCAAAAACTGAATAACCCGCGGAGAGCCCTGCTTTCTATTTATACTACTTTTGAAGTTTTCCAGAACTCTCAGAGCTTTTTCGGCATTTCAATAGTATTTAGAAAACAATAGGATTGTGGATGACGCAGGTAATAACAATCCGCGTATGCGATATTCAGGTCGGACCTTTATGGCACCTATTGCTCTGTTTTTATTGTTTTCTGCGGAATTTCCCAAAGCTTCATGACGATATTGTGTACTGTCCAAAGGTACAGGAGTTGTGCCTGAAAAATTACCAAATTTACCTGGGTAAACTAAGAAGTTGGATAAAGGAGCATATGTCGACGAATGAAATAAAGGATATCATTAGATTCAGAAGACTCTAGATCGGTTCAAAAAGTAGATACTTCCAAAGACAGACAAACTTAATCTAAAATATTTATATAATCATACCCTTACGATATTTTTGCTATCGATAAGTAGATATTTGTCTAGAGCAGATATTCAGAGTTATGTATGTTCTGTGTCAATAATGCTCCCATACTTAATAAAATATCGTCCAAGAAACATTTAATAATTCCACAACCAATCACCACTTTGATGCGTCCTTAAGTCGTTAAACGTACACCTTTAACACAGAAGTGGGTTAAGCGTTTATTACCCACAGTACATGTCTAGGCAGAGACTCGCGGGGAGCCGGTGCGGTGCGCGGGCGTCGCGTAGGCTCCACTCTGGCCGGAAGACGACGGCATTGACGGACGCGTTGAACGTACCGCTTAATTTGTGCTCATATACTTATAAAAAATTATATTTATAGTAAAAAGTAGAATCTTTCATTAAACCAATAAAGAAGTCTACTACATCTGGCGACCGGAAAAAATTAAGAAACTGCAACTTTGGATACCAATTGGATTCTACTATTGGATTTACCTGCGGGGATAACTACAAAATTACAGCAAGGATTATCAATCTTTGGACCCGTGGATGCTTGAAAGATTCTCGAACAAGAAGTACCTATTCTTCAGTTGGACTATCGGGAGAAAATATTTGTGCAAAGGAGGCCTACTGCTATTATTTGAAAACC
>PDGT01000077.1:920895-934090 GCA_003671415.1 Megathymus violae
GACTACAATAAGAAACACCCTATTATCCTTGTTAAAAACCACGATTTAACTAAATTGTTAATGCGCTACGAACATAATCGTTTATTCCATGCTGGTCCGCAGCTTCTTCTAGCTTCGCTTCGCGAAAAATACTGGCCGATAGGTGGAAGAGACCTAGCACGCGCGGTTGTAAAGAAATGTGTCATTTGTACGCGTTATCGTGGTAAAACAATAAAGCCAATGATGGGAAATTTACCGTCTGTCAGAATGCAATCTCACTTTCCCTTTTACTCGACCGGTGCTGATTTCGCAGGTCCCTTTTTAATTTCAAGCAAAAAGGGAAGAGGTAATCGCATTACTAAATGCTATCTTTGTTTGTTTGTTTGTCTCAGTACCAGAGCGGTTCACCTTGAAGTGGTGAGTGATTTGAGTACTCAATCATTTATTTTGTGCTTACGACGTTTTGTGTCGCGAAGAGGTAGGCCTAATGTTATTTATTGCGACAATGGCACTAATTTTGTAGGTGCTAACAATGAACTGGGTAGGGTTTTGCGCTCAAGTCACGATTCTGTTGCTGACTTCGCTGGTGCCGAAGGCATTCATTTTAAGTTTAGCCCAGCATATTCACCTCATTTTGGAGGTATTTGGGAGGCAGGAGTAAAGGCCGCCACATTTCACTTGAAAAGAATAGCAGGCAACGCTTCTCTAACTTTTGAGGAATTATGTACACTTTTTACCCAAATAGAGTCAATCCTTAATTCCCGTCCGCTCTCTCCGCTATCCTCGGATCCTTTAGATTTGACTCCATTAACCCCCGGGCACTTCCTTATTGGACGGCCACTGATGTCGGTACTTTCTCTTCCAGCTGAGGATAGCAAGCCTAAATACAGTTTAATTGAAAGGCTCCGAAAGGAGTTTTGGGAGAGATGGCGCAAGGAATTTATCGCTGAGTTACAGCAGCGTACCAAATGGCAGCGAGCTTCTCCAGAGCCTCATATTGGAGACATGGTTATTATAAAAGAAGAAAACGCACCTCCACAAAGATGGCGTCTTGGTCGCATCACTAAACTGCATAGTGGATCAGATGACACCTGTCGAGTAGTTGATATCTACACTTCCAGAGGAACAATTCGCAGAGCTATGCACAACGTTGTACGTCTCCCCATACCCATGGATGATATTATTGAAAGTTAGCTCTTTCAAGAGGCGGAAGATGTCTAGGCAGAGACTCGCGGGGAGCCGGTGCGGTGCGCGGGCGTCGCGTAGGCTCCACTCTGGCCGGAAGACGACGGCATTGACGGACGCGTTGAACGTACCGCTTAATTTGTGCTCATATACTTATAAAAAATTATATTTATAGTAAAAAGTAGAATCTTTCATTAAACCAATAAAGAAGTCTACTACAGTACACGTAGTAATGTTTTCGGGCTACATAAAAGAAACGGAACCCTTTTAAAATTGGTTTATTATCTGTACTAATAATAAATGTGTACGTCTATCTCAACCAATTTTTTTTCGAAATGTATATAACTGAAAATTTAATAAGTTGGTAACTTGATGGCCAACTTTTATGCTGAACAATCTAATTATGTTTTGGAGCTTAAATTTGGGCAAAATTTATAAAAAAGAAACTGAATAATATACATCTCAACCACCACCACCGTCAAGGTCAACGTGTAACAAAATACGTATTTTAAGGACAGTAAATTTATTTAACTCTATAAACGCACCCAAACGTGAAACAACACTGCAGGGTAGTCGTGAAAGACGTAATTAAATTTTAATTGGAATTAAATTTGTTACAAGTAAGTGCTGGTTACAAAATAGACTGAATAATTAAGTCTTACACAATATTAATTTAAACACGACTTAAGTTTCATTGTGTTTTAGATGGACATTTTAGAAAATATTGACGGTGGGCAAAGATATGGATGTAGGATCTCTCTGGGTTTAGAGCCATTATGAATTAGGTACAGCTACACAAGATGCGGCTATAATTTCCACCGTTACCATCGTACATACAAATGTTCAGAATATCAGCATACAATATCTATAATAAAATAGCATTGCAATAGCATAAAAATTAACTTTCTTAAAACTTTGGAAGGATTGCAATAGCTTACTATGCAAGCAAAGTTCTCAACAACTATGCACCAGAATTGTCGGAATAAACTAAGTACTAAAAACCATAGTGACCTCCAACATGAGGAATCTGGCGTTGTGGTCTCGTTCGTTATTCCGCAGTGTGTAATAGAAAGAATGGAAGTTGGGCTGGACTTGGAGTTGGATGGAATTCGTTACCCAATGCCTTCTCTTACTAACAAAAGTTCCGTACGTATAAGGCCTCTGAAAAAGTAACCCAACTTAAACTGATCCAGACATTGTAGTCAATATTATAATAAAATATATGAAGTTTTACAACGTTATAAAAGGGATGAATATGCAAAACTTGTAACATGTTACACAACTCTAAAATGTCTTTGAACATGTTCAAACGACAAATTTTACATTGTGAACGGTTCTTATAATAACATTAGAATTGTCTGAAATATAATAAAAGGCTGAGAATCGCACAAATTATAAGTACGAAAAATATATAGCTCAGTTCGCCGCGATAGAGAAACTATCACACCGATTTGAATCTTTACGTGAGTATAATATATTTTTGTTAAAGATTCCATTGACAAATTTTCTTCATAGTTAACTCGGTATATATCATACTCGAATCGTGGCCAACCCAAGCGATAGAACTTCTGTTGATACCTGAAGGTCTCCGACATTGGTTAACGAAAACAGCCGAGATCTTAACAAACTCTTCGAAATATATCTATAAGAAATTTTATCGTAAGCGGTTATTTATCCAATTACTTTAGTTGCTTAGCTTGGTGGGATCACACATAATTAATTTAAGTTCCGTGTCTGTGTACATTGTTAAGTAGCTCACAATAATGCTGGTTTACCCCATACAAAGGAAATTCGACATGGTAACCTCTGACACGATATATCAGAAAGTGACATCGCCGAAGTTTCGGTCTTCCCTACGCTATCCCATAAAGTAAAAAGAGCGTTTTAATACAAATTGGTCTACAAATAAATCGTTACTATCCTTTTTCACGTGACTTATCAAATATATTAAATGTAGTGAACACGTGTGGAACATTTAATATAATTATTTATTGAAAATGCGCTCAGAATACTTCAAAATGTATGTTTATTGCTTTTTAAGATTGGAATAAAAATTACATACAAAAATGGATGCCCTATTTGATCATTCGTCATCACTTTTTTGTCTCTGCTGTTACATTATAATTATTATTATAAATTTAAATTTCGACATGAAACAGAAAATAAAAAATATTTTTGTTATTTAATAGCTATGGAATAGATAGCTATTGATGGAGAGAGATAGATAAATAGATAGCGAAGGTTTTAGGCTCAGGATAATTCAATTTTTATTTTAGTATTCTATTTATTACATATCGATAGAATATATAAAAGGAAAAAGTTAAAGTAAAATCCAAAGGAATTTAAGTAAATAAAATCATATATAAATATAATATTAGTAACAATCTACTATGAATATTTTAGTGTTTCTGTGTATTATTGGCGTGAATTAAAGTAATACTCACAGTTAACGTTTAGCTCGGCAATTAGTAAATTTGAATTTATTTATTTTTACAAGTACCTAGTAGTTGATAGATGACCAATTAATATAAACATCCTAGCTGTTGCCCGGTGCGCTTCGCTTCACCTTAAAAAATCTATCATTATTAATACGTAAATAAAAATAAATTTTTGTTCTTCTAAAGCACTTGGATAAACAATATATTTTACCATCTTGAGCAAAAACAATATAAATGAGAAATAAAATAAACTTATCGGTTTACCAACGCAGGAACAATGTGCTTAGTATTAGTGTTTTCTTTTGTAAATCACTACCGCCAGCGCCACCTATCCGACACTAACGTAACTATGTTCGCCGGAGTGGTCATGTCGCCCTTTATATGTATGCAAAGTTTCATATCAATTGGGCTAACGATTCTCGAGTTTTAGATGAACATACATACACACATACATTCTTTTTTATATACGAGTATATTGTATAGATAAAAAAATTAAATAATAATCAATCGAGAAAATAACTTAAAATTATAAATAAACACCATAACTGTGATAATTTTTAAAATATTATTAATTAAACAAAATCTACATAATTTCAAATAACATAATTATAATTTGTAATTCAATGCCATGTCACAGTCAAAATAATTCAATAAAGACTGAATCTTTGAATAGTTGACAATTGTGTCGCATTTACTTAAGAAGTTTCGTATTACGGAAACGTTATTAAGGCCTCCTCGAATGCCTTTAGCCGGTTGTCATCAAGTAGTTCGTTATACTATTGTTTTAGAGATTCCGTAGTGAATTTGACTTAAATATGCCGTATGTATTCGCCGAAGTACTCTTAGCTAATTGTGTAACGAAACCCGTGGTCAATCGAGAAATTTTTTATCAATAAAATTTCCGATAAATTCCGTTCTCATGTTCGTAACGATGTAACAGCGGCTCTAGGTACCCTAAAACACTCATGTCACATTTATTGCATTCCTTATCCTATAATATGCGGTAAGAATCTGGTGTTCTAGCGTTCACATATTTCATAAAACTTCCAATCCTTTTTGTACCGTGAGGTATAATTCATCGTTCATAAATTCTACTGTACCTGTAAAGATGTCGCTATTTCGTAGCTTAAAAAGTTTTACATAGACACAAATGATCCCATCTTTGATCAAAAAATCAATGTCACATATCCTCACAAGCCATTAAGCCCAACCGATTTGTCAATAAAAGAAAACGAAGTCGTTTTCACTTGGAAAACGAGTTTCAATAACGTATTCGATAATTTACGATCGCAGCTTAAAAACAAAAATTTAAGTCAAGAAGATTAGAAAAAATAATAATTAAAAATCAATAGGCACATGTATGAAAGATTGATAGTTCAGAACAGCTCAATTAATTTGGCTGTTTTTTGTGCCATTTTCATAATTTACATGGCCAAGTAGGTCTGTATGATTTTTTTCTTTGGGAAAACCACTGGAAATATCTGAAATTTCGATGGTATTCTTGTAAAAAAATAATAAATAAATAAACGTTTACACACTCACACCCCCGCACTAGGATTCCCTGTGTTGCGGGTGGCATGGACATACACAAATTTGACATTATAAGCACCCATAACCGTAGAAAAAACATTTATCATTCACATAAATGTCTGCCCCTACCTGGAATCAACTGGGCTACGGGGTTGTAAAATCTCAATAAATATATATATATATATTATGTATTTGGGAAACAAACAATGTCTTATTAAGCTTATAGATAGTACAGAGTAGAGAAACACACATCATTCAAATTTTCACTGATAATTTTATCAGTTACTAAATTAACCTATTTGGAGCGATAAACACTAAAAATACTGGAGACAATAAGGAAGAAGACGATAAAATAAAATAAAAATATGCTGGGTAACAAAATTAGTCACTTAAAACATAACATCAGAGATTATTGCAAATGTACTAGTACCTGTCGTATACTCCTCTTGTAGCCTTGTATCGAACAGCTGAACGGGTCAACACTCTGCAAATTATAATTATAATTATGATTTAAATATGTTACATTACTAGATGCATTCCTCATATTCTTCATTTCATTAATAAATTGCACCGGTACGAAGCTGAGGCGAGTATAGCACATTATCATCTCAAAGAACATCAATGAGTAATTAATATCTTATATATTTTTTTAATTTACTTTTAAAAAGTAAGGTTATAACAAGATGCTATATATTCATAGTTATGGTATTATTACTGCCTAACGAACTCGTTCCCACAGTCGGGCTACGGAGACCGCTAGAGCAGTCTATGTGCGGAGTGTTTGGGGTGACGCGCGACCTCGGATTTCTATCAGCGTTCAGGGAACAGTGTTAAGGGAAAACGCAAAAAATTATACTCGGCATTTATTCGTATGAAAAAAAATTGCGTGCGCTGTCTAAAATGTAGCTTAGGCCGCGAAGTTATCAGCCGGCCCTAAAAAAAATCTAATTGCTGAGGCTACGAACCCTATAGTTAAATTTATGTCTCATAAAAGACATTCTGAGATTTTTTTATTTACACTTAACAAGGTAACAAAAAATACCGTCAGAGTTTTTAATACTAATCTTGAGTGAGTCAATTAACATAATATAAATATGTAGACTATAAATTCTCTACAAATGTTCTCTACAAATGAGTATATAATAATTTTATAAAACACTTGATAAAAATATCTTAGTAATAATGATTTCATTGGTTTAACAATTCTATTTTTAAATGAATCGGATAACCCGGACGACTGAAAACCTAAACGATAACTCTGAATGATAGTAAACATTTGACAGTAAAATTTAGTAACGGGTGTTTTTAGAGGCAGGAACTTGAAATTAGGAACACCGTTTCTGAGATAGCAGTTCTAACAGTTGAAGCCACGCAATCATCGTTCACGTTGTACATTTGATGAACGGGCCGAAGTTAACAGCGCCATTGATCCAGAACTTAATTTGAAAAGTTTGTTTGGTGATGAAGCACACCTTCGTTTAAAAGACTACGGCAACGAACAAAATTGCCGCATTTGGAGCGCTGATAATCCAGAAGGCATTATCGAAACACCATTATATCCAGGAGAGTCTTTATGGGTCGGTGGAATCCTTGGTCCTTGTGCCTTTAAAAATAATTTTGGTCAGAACGTTACGGTCAACGGTGAGCGATACAGAGGCATGATTACTAACGTTTCCGTGCCTAAACTGGAAGGCATAAACGTAGCAGATATGTTGTAGACACGACAATGCCGTCAGCCGCAAACAGTTAGGTACAATTAATTTAGTGAAGGAAACTTTTAACGAACGACAAATTTCACGATTTGGCCCCGTTAACTGCCACCTCGTTCATGAGAATTGACGCCTATATGTAACTAACTATCTTTGAGGTTATGTAAATTTGCATACATATCTACGCGGGTAAATTTGAAACAATTGAGTACTACAAGTCAACATTCGAAGCGTTGGTGACGAAGTACAACCTATATTGCTGCGATAACTGTGTGAACGATGGACCTCCAGATTAGGCACAGATTTTATTCCAGAAATCATATTCAAAAATTAATGGCAAAAAATTATCTTTCAAATAAAATTTTAAAATTTTAAAATGTCCGCGTCTAAAAATCTTTTCTGTAATATTAAAACGCAAATCCTCCAGACATACCTACTTCCAAACAATCCTACTTTTGTTTAACGCAACTTACTGAGCCACATTTTCTTTGTAATATGTTTGTACGTTGAATCGGTCGTGCGGTCAGTCGTTCGTTTGTTGGTTTGTATGTCACTTTGTACACTAATTATTAAAACACTCATTTAATACTCTGAATTAATACTTTTTCACTGATATTTGTTTGATAGCTTTAGAATCGTTTTTCTCGAAACCTAGCGAGGTCGGTTCAGCGTTTAATACGAATAAATGTAACGAAAATAAAAGTTACTTTCTCTTGAAACTTTCAATAGAAGATAAATTTTACTGGTCCGTATTGTTGTTTCTTTCATGGGCGTTGTTGGTACGCCCACATGTCTGTCTACGACTTCTTAATGTTTTTACAAAATATATCGAGCTTCTCCAACGATGCTGAAACAACATCGTTTGTACGTTATATTTTATATCATCACCAGCGATTGAGCAGATTTGTCTCGTTACGGTAAGTGGTCACCACCACCATGCACATGTACATTTTCTATGGAAGAGTGTGGCCCAAGTGTTATTCGCCACAAAGAAAGCATAGAATAAATTTGCTTGTCAATCTCCATCATTGTAATTGAGATACGTCTAAAATATTTCGTAGTTGGTTTTCAGAAGAGGAATTGTATGCAACAGGCAGATAAAAATCCTGGGAATTTCGTGATGGGTAGCACGAAAGTCCAAAAGAAGCAATAATTATCCGTCCTTGTTCAGCAGGATGTCAAGGCAAAGTAGGGACACCGAATCTACATATCTACAACTTCCCGTGTCACTACATGTGAGGAACAGCATTCTTATTGTATCAATCTAAAAAAAATGGATCTCTAAGAGTGCTTCTTCGCTTGCTTGGTTAGCGTCGTACGACGTACTGAATACGTACTACTAGTATCTCGTTCGATAAAATACATCAGGTGTTTTTGCTATTCTTTATAAATTAGGCAGGAACTTTAAACGGGTATCATCAATCCATTGCCTCGATCTCGTACTAGGCAAAGACCAGGCAATTGAGGTGCAACAGCAACATATGAAAGTATTTAATAAATTATAACTACTGAGAAAACGGAATTTCATACAAAAGACAAGCTTTAGTATTGAGAATTTACTGTTATTGATACAGAAGCCAAAACATTTAATATTATTCTTATGTCTGTCTTCTTTTCTGTCTGTGAACAATAATGATAGTTGGCATATTTGGAACTTATATTAACAATAATTATTGAAGTCACTTTTCATCTGACGGAAATAGATCTGATCCTGTGAAATAGGAAATAAAAGGTGGTATAGACATTATATTAAAAGGGTAGTAATCAAACTTTTTACTCCTTTACTGCAGCTATTTCAATAAATGTATACGTTTCTAATACATAGAACTCAGAATATTGATCTCAAAACAATAGGATGAGTCAAACGCGAAATTATTTAAACTCCTGATAAAAATTAAATTAGAGGATATTTTTTGTTATATCTTCACCGCGTCCCGTATCAGGTCATGGTTTTTAATCCTTTTATTTCAGAATTAAAATTAACTATGTAATTTCGCATAGAGACAAGATAGAACTATGAATAACATTTTCCTGTTATTGCTTTCTCTAGGATAAACGGCGAAGCTTCGAATAACTTTGATAAACTAATAATGAGAAACAATAATTTAATATTAATAATTATTAACATTATCTTAAAAATAAAACATTTTCATTTTCGTGATAATAATGTCTTTATTTTCCTTTGGCATGTCGATATTAATAGTCCCTATGTTAGTGCTCGATAAATCCGCAGAGGAATCGGAAAGCTCCTATAGGACCACTTGAGGGTGCCTTTGTATATCAGTCTGTCATATACGATTTTCCGTGAGTCTACTAGACAAGGGGCACAAATATATCCATAACTTTAAAGTAACACTTTGAAAGATTTTAAAAAAATTAACGGAAACAGAGTCTAAAGTTTTGAAAGTCAAACTCCGTCTCCTACTATTGCTTCCATAAAATACGTACCTCTCTTCTCACCCCACGCGATTTTCATTCGTATTTTATCAGGTTGTATATAAATATACGATCACATGTGACATAAATACACACCATTATTACATTTATCACGATAAACATTTATCTTTTACAAAAACGTCTGCCCTTGCCAGAAATCGAACCTGGGACGTCACTGGGGAGCAACGTCCGACTTATTATCTCTTCTCTGAACATGACTATAATTTGTATAGGGTTAGTAATGGCCCCTACTCACTCCCGTTGGGTACGAACCTCACGTCTGAAGTGAAATATGAATACCGAAAATGTACTCCCCTAAAAGTAAAATGTAGCTCCATTAAATGATTTCAAATTTTTGTTACAATATTACTCACACGGTCAAGAACTTGAAACATGATTAAATGTTAAATGCACTTCTAATTTTTCAAATTATGATCGTATTAGAAACTAATTACATAACTCTTGCTTCGGTGAACTAAAACATCTTGAGAATACCCACATAACTCAGAGTACTCGATATTGTTGTCGAAATTGTATGAAGTGCATCTCACTTTGTATCCTCCAGGCGTCTTTAATCACAAGTTACGTGCTCATTTAAATAAATTAACACTTGTTTTGGTGAAAATACTGCGAGGGTACCTACTAAACTGTTCTCTATAGCGTACTGAAGTGTCTATGCGTCTCCCATCTCATATTTGACGTATACTTATCTAAGAAAGAACATGTTTGAGACGTCGTTCACCCGCACGTTAATTAGTGGCCATCCCAACTTGTTTATGCAATGTGGGTATTACAACCTAATCATCACTTACTGAGGTGAAAGAAAACATCTTGAACAACCAGCATACCTCAGAGTTCTCAACAATTTTCTTAAAGTTGTGTAAAGTCTGCCTAACTGGGCCAGCGTGACCAATAGTCTGTGACTCGTATTAACATAAGAAGAAACTCGAACGAGCAGCGAAACAATTGTTGGTTGCTATGAATGTAACAAATATCGTCGACTACGCGTCCGTTCTCAATATCAATGAAAGCATCAGACGAGTAGTGGGATGTTTATTTATTATATGTATGATACAAGCTCTATGTATAGTATATTAGCTTTGAATTCCAACACGAACCTCCGGGAGGTTCATTTTCAAATCACAGCTTGAAATATCGTATTCATGTCGAAAGTATTAAATTTTTAACTACCCTCCATCTCGCCGAAAATTCAGATGAGTGAAATGCACGCCCAATTTTCTGTTGCGGAATTTAAAACCGGCAAAGCGTTGCACGTTGAAGTTTACCGTCGAGTTATAGGTACGACGAAATGCACTTCACTGTAAGCCGTTTTCACACTCGCTATACGGTTCGACAACGATTTACGATCCCAAAAAGTATCTATATTGATAACAAAAATTGTAAGGTTTAATTTCAATATGTACGCTATATTATATGTATTAAAAGTATGTCTTATAATCAATATAGATGTCAAAACTTATTCTTTCCAATCTTAGTCGTCACAGTAATACCCGAGTTCAAACATCTGTATTATACGGAGTTCCTGGGCACTTTTAATCTATGAAAATTATGTCTTAAATTTATATAATCTAACTATGACAGTATTGGAAAAAATTGAGAGTAAACTTTGTCGCATATATTTTGAGAGGATTTAATAAGTGCAACAAAATATTGAATACAAAATTTGTATCAATTGAATTAAAAAAACTAAGGTACGTAATTCTTAGTAGTTCTGAGTCCTAGGTTAATAGATCCAACCGTAGAAATGGTACACGCTTCTCCACTAGTAACGAGAGAAGATGCACGTATGTAAGTAAGATAAAAAGACATCCAAATGACTACAAAAGCAATAAATAAGACTATTACAATCGTTATATTTTCAAAAAGTTAAATAGACTCCACATTTCAAGCTACTGAATAATATAAAACGTCGCATTAACAACTTAGGAACTAAGGAAATTATCATTATCCGATTCAGATTCAACACTCTAAAGGTAACTTTAGGGTGCCAGCTATCACAGATAGTTTGGATTGTAATAGGATGAAAATTGTAATGGCATGAGCGATAAAGTTGTGCTTAGACAGCGAAATTTAAAAAAAACGTTTACACACTCACACCCCCGCACTAGGATTCCCTGTGTTGCGGGTGGCATAGACATACACAATTATCACATCACAAACACCCATGACCCGAAAACAAACATTTATCTGTCACATAAATATCTGCCCCGGCCGGGAATCGAACCCGGGACCCCACGCTCGGCAGGCAGGGTCACTACCAACTGGGCTACGGGGTCGTGGTATATAATATGTCGGTGGTATATAATAAATGGCAAATTAAGTCCATCGGAGCGAACGGGCGACATTCGCGAACAAGCCCGGATCGTTGAAGTCGATCAGGCGCAAGCGCAAGATGTTAATATATTCTTATTCGTGATAATTATGACATGATGATTATGATCTTTTTCATGATCCACCCCTAAAATCATAACCATTTTACTTTTTTAAAACAGAATAATCAAAAGCGTTTGATTTATACTCTGCAACTTTGATATTTCACTTTTGTGAATCCCCGGTGTTGCGAATGTCCGTGGGTGGGGATGATAATTTAAAATCAGTCTGCGCGTTAGCCTAATTAATCCTTGAAAATTTTTTTACCGAAATATGGCACTGAAATTTGTAATGTCAGGTACATAAGGTAAAAGAAGCAGCGCTTCCACTTGATTTCGTTAACATTAAAATTGAATTATGTCTTGAGAGCCACTACTTTCTTTCTTACCTTCCTCTCATTTGCTAGCCGATAATGCATCAGTGATACCTTTGGTCTTGTCGGTGTCCATGGGCGACAGCGACCATTTACCATCAGATGGCTCGTTCGCTCGATTGTGAGCAGTCGAAAGAGCAAAAAAGAATAAGTCGTAGAATATCCACACCACCCAACCATGAAAGTGACAGTTGGCTACTATTCTGGTTTTATTGCTCCGTTGCTGCCGATATTTTATAACTAGGATTAATATTGTAATTTTCTTATTTATAAAATATAAACGAATATGAACTATGTATTTCAAATGCTGAATATGAATTAATGTAGCTGTTGTATGGACTTGTGCATGTCTCCGTTGATTGACATATATGTAGGTGGGCAGCGGCAATAATCAAGGGTTAAAAAACGGTATTAAAGTTCGGAGGTCAAGAGGGAATCTGTTCTCTTGCAAGTTCTTGTACGAACCTAATTATATTTATTGAGAGAAGTAAGCAGTTTTTAATTGGAGGAACCCTGCGATATGCTTAATACTTTTTCTTTATTTCAAACATTATTGAGTGACCTACGAATTAAGCTTATATTTTGGGGTTAAACGAATTCTAGGTACGTTATATTTATTAAAAACCCCCATCTAGCATGTGAAGAAATTTGACTCGTCATTTCCTAAACTTTTCGGCATAAGATCAGCAGAAACTTTGCGAGAAGAAAAATAATCAATATACAGAAAGAATACTAACAAAGACATACAGGGACTCTGACAGAGGGATAACACCACTATATATCAAGGCGCCCAACGACGACGACGAGCTGTCTTCCAACGCGCCCGCCTGCTTGCGGGCGGGCGCGTGGGCTTTTCGGATCCCAAGGATCACCCTTTTTACCCGGGCTGAAGCTCGGGAGAACAAGTGTCTCCCGGAATACGAGGGGAGGACCCCGCCGCTGGGCAGGCGTCCTAACGTCCATCAACCTTGCCAAATTCGTAGCCAGATGGGCGGGGGGCTAGTCCGGCTGTATGAACTCCCGTGAAAGCGGAAACCCCTCCGGCGGCATCAATGGAGGGGTGCGATCCCTTGGAGTGCCACGTGTGGCCCGTTGTCGGCTTGGTCGTACATCGACTGCGCAAGGCGCCCAAGAAGAGAGTCGACATATATATA
>PDGT01000077.1:934128-966447 GCA_003671415.1 Megathymus violae
ATCAAAAAAAAAGTCGAGGAATACCCTATTGAATGCACTGAATTTGTTTGAAGCGAATACTTCTAATTATTTAGATTAATAAATTCCAACAGAAATATGTTTTTTATGTTAATAGCCAACTAACGAACTAACGAGCTACCCGATGGTAAGTGATCACCGTCGCCCATAGACATCAGCAAGACCAAAGGTATCCGCTGATGTGTTGTCGGCTAGGAAATGAGAAGGTCAGAAAGAAAGTACAGGTCCTCAAGCCAAAACACCATTTAATTATTATCACATATGAATTTACGAGAACTTTTCGTGTTGCATTTAAAAATTGCCACAATAAGGAAGTTTACTAGTAAGCCGCCGTGTTTCGAAATTCACCGCATGCGATAGTTTTAGTGCTCGTTGGTGGACGATTCGTAGTTTGTTTTGTATCACACGTGCGCGTGCTTGCGAGAACTATTCGAGAGTTTGGAAAGTTCCAAACAAGCCTTTTTGTATAAAATTTCATGTGTATTATGTAATCGTTGCGATTACATGAAATATGATGATTACATAAAACACGTACGATGAAGTGTCTCTAATACTGAAGCCTTAAAGCCTAAAGAGACTAATTTGCATAGAATCAAAACTCTAATTTAAAGTTCAATTCAAATTTAAAATCATTTAATCGTTTCAGTATTCTATCAATAAAATTATGCACGTAATTTTGGCTTCTACTACCGTTTCGAAATGGTGCTTCAACAGTGAGGAGAAAAAACGGCGACAGAAACTCCTCAGCACATCTTTTAAAACAGCACACGGTAATTACAAAGTAAGTTTAAACCTGCGCGATCCTGCTTTCAGCACTACTCGACACAATTGCTTGGCATTATAATGTAAAAACCAAACCATTTGAAGACTCCGATGCATAGAAACTGATTTCCATAATTACGTTAACGGTAACATAATTTTTACTAGTACGTAGTTACACTGTGTATATACTGAATTGTGTCAACAGCAGTATTTAATAAAAGTGTTGCTGATCTTCTGACATCCGCGCGTGCTTTTCAAGATATTCAAGCTCGCAAGTATGTATGGGGTACCGCGCATGCAATGTAATCTAAACCGCACTGAATGCATACGAATTCTTAAAGTCATTGATAAAATGTATAAGTAGGTATATCATAATTATATAGTAGTTATATTAAGTATTACAAGGCAAAAGTTAACATATGCATCTGTACATATACTGTGCCATATAGTAATATATGTTTCTTTTATTTACATAAAATAAGTTAATGCTTGACAACGATCCCATCTGATGGTAAGTGGTCGTGAACTAAGCTAAGATGGTGAACGCACGTAATAATATTATAACATTATTCCTAATAATGTAAAAATATAAATAAATAACAGAAATTTTCGACCCCGACCCCGTAGCCCAGTTGGTAGTGACCCTGCCTGCCGAGCGGTCCCGGGTTCGATTCCCAGCCGGGGCAGACATTTATGTGACAGATAAATGTTTGTTCTCGAGTCATGAGTGTTTGTGATGTGATAATTGTGTATGTCCATGCCACCCGCAACACAGGGAATCCTAGGG
This sequence comes from Megathymus violae, assembly GCA_003671415.1. NCBI lineage: Eukaryota > Metazoa > Arthropoda > Insecta > Lepidoptera > Hesperiidae > Megathymus > Megathymus violae. The sequence continues at coordinate 935,696 of PDGT01000077.1, forward strand.
CGGGGGTGTGAGTATGTAAACGTTTATTTATTTCTTTATTTAGAATAAAAAAAAACAACTGCGTGATTATTTCCTAGTAGCTATAAATTAACTAGATATGTTTAGTAAAATATACTACTGTTTATGTTACGGTTTCTTTATCAGAAACATATATGATTACATTATATTTAAAAAACTGTTTTAAGGTTTGCCGGGTATATGTTTAGTTATTTATGTTTATATATTAATGGAAATAAACAAATTGAAAAATAAAGCACTTTCTTTTTAAACCCAAGCGCATACACTACCGCATAATGAGCGCTATTCGTTATAACCAATAAAGGTAAAACATACTTTTTTCTGTCGAACGGATAAAATGCACACATAAAACTTCTCGTTTCAAAATTTAAAACAGCCCTGAACTTTACCTACAGTATACTGCGCGATACGGCGCGGGTTCTGCGAAATGCACTCCAAACGTGAACCAGTTAAAGTGCTCGCGGTTGTACGTTTCACCGTGTATTTTATTTTGTTAGTAGATTTTACATATATAACCTTGATGCACTTAATTTTTAGTGTGTCGTGTAATATCAAAATAATTTTTAAATAGTATTTTCTTCTTTATATGTCGGCAAACGAACAGACCAGCCACCTTATGGGAAATGATCACTGTCGTCCATAGACTTCAGTGGGGGACTAATGAAACATTTCGATTTTAAAAGGAGGTTGGTAGCTTGCCAGTCAGGTAAAACATCTTACCATCATGCAAGCTCCGTCGGGACTAAACTGGGTGGTGCAGAGACCAGCAACCTACAATTGAAGTGACCGCTAAACATAGCCTCTTCCGTTGCTAAGCAGGATGCCCAACAAGTACCACTCGAAGATGAATGGAACCCCTGACGCCCCAAACTACTGCTCCTGTTTCATATTCGACAATGAAATATTTTATTACTGTGTTTCAGTTTTAGTGTAAAAAATCTAGTTAACAAGGTAGACCATCTCTTCCTTCTTCTGCTAACGCTTTGGTGATGCGTTTAGATGTACAAATTTTCGCTGACGGTAATGCCCACCCGCTAGAACAAGTGTAATTACTTTCATGACACCGATAAATTTTTATCTAGTAATTAGTAGTACTGTAAAGTACAGATTATTAGTTATATAAATATACCAAAGTTGGAAAACTTAGATGTTGAAAACCACAATTACAACTATGAGTATACTGTATATGTTTTTGCGGATTTTTAATTTGAATTATTATTAAATTTAAAACAGCCCAAGATTCTATACACTGTTTTGCGAGATCCTTTATGCGCTCCGGTTAAGGTGCTCGCGGTTGTACGATTCACCATGTACCAACATTATTTTGGTATGTATAATTATGTCACCGTGATAATTATTAAGTTGACTGTTATTTAGTAAGCAAAATTATTAAATAAAATCAACTTTGAAACTTATTAAATCAACGTTATTAGTAAAATTAATTTATAAAAGAGTTATGTGACTGACGTCTATCTATATCGGGCATTATGATGAAGTGACTCGAGCGAAATACTCAGTGAACTATCGACGAAAGAACGAGGTAGCAACGAAACACGCTGGCGGCGCGTAATTCTGAAGTTTTCATCCCGTTGCACATCACCGTATGGGAAGAGCCGGTGCTGTAATAATGACACACATTTGTCCTAATACGTCTTGGTACACGGACCACTATCTCAAATAAATGTTAATACGAAACTCATAGGCATTAAGTCTGTTTTACAATAAATAGGATATCGGAGACAATCGTGAATACCATTATTAAATAAAACACGGCACATGACCCGAGTGTTGTCAGCACCGTCGCTGTGGATTAAGAGGACAGGAGTTATGGCAGGACACACTCGTGTTTCAATTATGCTGCAGGCTAGTGCCTTGAGTTAGTGTTTGAGGTGATATCTAAGAAGAATCAAGTGCTGAAGTAAAAACAATCCATCTACTTTGGTTGTTCTACTAACTTGGGGTTTGTAAAAAATTGTAATTTTAACAGAAACATTTGTTTATTTGTATTCTCAAGCATTTAATATATTATCCAAGTCTAGTCAAAAAAGATTGAATAAAAAATCTTTAAAAAAAATTCCATCCCTCACTTCGTACATTATTCTTTACTGAAAGGGCTAAAAGCGATGTCTCATAAATTCTATAGTTTTCCAGTTAACATTTGTCACTAAGGCTAGCCACCGACCATATATTCGATCATTTACAAGGTACTCACATCCCAAATCCGTTGTAAACGAACATAAATGCTGCTATCGGGCTATTTACATTGCGAACATGCTCAGAACTTTGTGGCATTAAAACTTTACGACTGCACTGCGTATGGCTTTGTCAACAGTTATTAATTTCCTACTAATACCACGAAAATATCCAGTATTTACGAAACTAGACTTTGCAGTTAGAAGGTAGTTGGGGTATTATGACTTATCTTGAAAATATTTAATGTATTAACGGTAAACTTTACATAATCACAAAATAATAGAAAAATAAAACGAAATATTATATTTGTTATCTCGGCTACCCTATACTGTAAATATCTTCTCCTATGGTATACCATACAATGCTACCAACGGCATTGTTTTCTCTTTAAAAATCTCTGATGAATATGAGTCTCTATTGCAATATCAAACCAACACGTTACAACTTAAAGAGGAGGACACCTTGCACAGAAACAAAATGTAATATTTAAATCAAAGTTACAGCAGTAACTTAGTATAATAAACTGAACACTTAAATCAAGCTTAGAGCTCTATCCATCAGCTGAAATCACATTCGCATTCCGCCCGTCTCGTGAGATTTTCATATATTTCTAACTAATCTGCATTTCAAGCAGACTTGAGAGCTCGTTTTAATCTTTCCTGGGAAACTGAAAATTATTTCTACGGAATTTTATCCTTAATAGGCTACGTTAAGAATTAATTTACTTCACATTTTTATATTTGGCAAATATATTCGTAATCATGAAACCCGTAAATAAATCAAATTTACCAATGAAATAGAAGCATTTGCTAACATTTGCGTGAGATAGTTATAATTTCTGATGTCTATAGACGTTGGTAACTGTAGTATATGGGCCGCTAAATAGTACCTGAGATAAGTCAAACAACTATTGTAACTTGGACAGTCATGCTGTTGGAACATACCATGCGCGTTAAGTTCTATCACTTGTCCTTTAATTGTAATCCTTAATTGAAGAAGATTAAGAATAAAAAATAAAACTACTCAATCAAAGTAAAAGCCACGATAATTCAAACAGCGGTAGCCCAAATTAGCGTGATGAAAAAGATAACCATGATGAGGAAACCTTTCCTCATCTCTCTTATATTTCATCACGTATAGGTAGGTATACACTACGACGGTGCATGAAAACCGCCAATCGGTACATAGTCAGCTTTGTATTTAGCGCTCGCCTCGTGAAAGAAAGAAAACGAGCAATATATGAAGTGCTATATATGAATCATTATAATAATTTTGCATATCAAAATTATAAAATATTTACGAGACCCTCAGCGTGTTCGTCTCTTATTCGCATTTGGGGCTTAAGTTAAAATGCTAATCAGTTTCTTGAGGATACGACATACATGTGAATTTCTCTCGCGCGAGCTAATGCTAACCGATTGGCATCTGTGGCGTAATTTCAGCAAATCCCCCGTGCTGGTTGAAGCGCACGTCGCCTTATTTTATCAATGATATTACGTTTTACAATATCTGACTCCGGAAGATGCAGTATATATAGGTATATTTTTATGAATTATTCTAAATGACGACAATGACTCCCAATTGGCTATGTGCCTTCTAAAAACGTTCTACTTATTTGATAGCTTTTGCTTAGTTTAGGTTGGCAGATTTCATATACCTTTGAGAATATCATGTAGAACTCTGAAGTATGCAGGTTTTCTTTCGGTGTTTTCTTTAGCCGAAGCAATTTATATGGCCTTCAATGTCGGCTGAGACTTAGATTTCTTCTTAATCTGCACATATCATAAAATTCTAACTTATCGCTTTGTGTACATGAAGGATATATGAAAAAAACTATTATCAGGGGCCATTATTAATACAATAGAACACAAAAAAATATTTCTTAGAATTTTTGTTTGTATGTACCCGCTTATCTCAGAAACGGTTTAACCGATTCTGGTTTTAATAAAAAAAAATATGAATTAATATATGTATTTCTAAACCATATAACGAGAAAAACCCATTCCTAAATCAATGAAGGTGCTATTTTTAAGTATAAGGCGTACTTTTTCTGAAGCAATAAGGGCAGTTTGCTGACAACACCTGATAATTAATTTTATCTGTAACATTAACACCTTACCAACATGTTGGTTTCTTTTAATGTTCTAATTAACCATGTAATCCTATAACCCTGTAATCATGTGACTTGAAGATTACGAACACATACAAGAACCATAATACTTTACTTTACTTTATACCTTTTATTGTGACCTGGTGGAACCTACTCAAGAGAAAAATTCATAAATAAGCAAAGTATACATCGGTAAGAATCAATCAGATGACCTCTTCAAAACAAATACTATTTTAGTACAACTTGACATTAAAAAATCATCGTGTATCAGCGCGCGCAACCTTAGTTACATGCTGAAACTCTATTTATTTTCATACTACGCCATTAACAAGAAGTATTATTTCAAAACAGGTCAGTTCAACCAAATGTCACCGCAATAACCGGCGCGTTGGCTGAATAAGGGCATGGACGGCGGCGACCACTTCAAGTGACCGCCTGCTCGTTTGCCGGCTCTGGATATAAAGATTTTTCAACAACATTTAAACCGATTAATTTAAACGAATTAATTTAAACTAAATATTATTTTAATACGCTACATGCTGAATGTTTGAAATCACTGCCAAACCAAATGGATAGTAGGTAAATACCCTAGTTTCTATGTTGGTTAGTTCTAGATACCCTTAGATACTGTATACCGGTAGAGCACATAACGTACTTGATTATAGGCGCCACACCTGCTCCTGAAATTACTAGGAAGTTTTTGTAGAATAACCTCAGTATTATCCCCAAAATCCTAATCATTAAGGGGCGCTATAGCTGTTTCGTTATCAGTTCAATTCAAACACGGCACTTTGCAATGTAACGTGATTATTTTTATGAATTGAAAAGTCGCATTTTTTGTTTCCATGACAAATCAAACAATGACATGATCAGTGATTGACTGATTTTACAATAATAATGTTATCCAACACAGCAAAAATCTATACATTCATTACTGGAAATATATTTAAAAGCGGCTGAAATGTCCAGAGCAAATTATTAGAGCCTTACCATATTCAACGTGGACTAAGTCCAAGCAATACTAAGTCCAAGATACACTAAAAACATTCATTAAATTCAGTACAACAATGGAGTAATGGCTGGACATGCATATTGAAATTAAATACATACAGACGAACACAGAACCATCCTTTTTTTGGAAGTGGTTCAGTAAAGCAAAGAACCTCCTTATTTTATTTAAAATGAGTTAAGAAAGTATTATTAGTGTTATCGACAACAAATACCTTTATACAACTCCATCATTCTCATCTGTTGATATTTTTCGCTCTTTGATCTCCAAATCTCATCATCGGAACCTCAACATATTCATACGGGACCGATATAAGCTATCTTCTATACACGAGAAAAGAATCATCAAAATCGGTCCATAAACTACGGAGTTATGGCTGTACATACATTAAAAACTCATGAACACGCACTAATAACCGCCTTCTTTTTAACTGACTTCAAAAATTGAGGAGCTTCTCAATTCGTCTGTATTCTTTTATGTTTCTTACCTCAGAACTCCGTCATTTGTTAACCGATATGGAAAATTTCTTATTTGTTTGAGATGATATAAGGAAAGAATAGGTGAAAATAAAACCAAGAAACTCACCTTCTTTAAATTAAAGTCTGTTTTGTTTTGTTACAATATTTACTTGTTTGAAATCAGTCAATAAAAACAAAAGAACTATGTATGTAACACGACAATTATTTACATTGTATATTATAAAGTTCGATGTGACAGTATAGGCAATTTATTATCCCTTACAGTGTAATGTAAAGTCACACCGTATCATAATTAATTTCAGACCCCAACCACTGGCATCTCATGTAACTATATTATTTAGTAGACTCGTTAGAAATTCGGGCTTTGCATCTAAGGACTTCAGCATTATCATTTACATGGTTCGTTTGTTAGTGTGCATTAATTTCATTAATTTAATAGTGGCTGTAAGTAGAACTCTGCGTTCCTGTCACATTGGATAAGACTCCATATTACTATGGAGACAATGTTCGAACCTCTTAGGATTGGGATAACATTAGTATTTTTGTATCCTAACATAAAGTTAATTGTTACAACTATCATTAATGTTTTGGTCGATTTGCGTATTACTATATGCAGCAACACGAGGAGCGCTAAAAACAAAGATGACGGAGAGACATTAATAATAATAGACGGATCGTTTTTTGTGTCAATAGCCGGTGAAAAGCAAGGAAGTCGGTGCCGCTACCCTTAGACATCCATAACGAAATGCATCTCCACCGCGTTGCTAGTCATATAGTCAAGTTGAACTCGCTCGTTAACTGATTTTCTGACGTTCAAACGAAACTCATTGAAAGTGTTTCATAGATAATGTTTAGGGAGAACTGGGTAGTACAGAACCCAGCCTCCTGTTAGGTTGTACCAACAACCTGTCGAGAGAGGAACTTGATGCCATTGCCTCGCCTGTTGTTCAGCAAAATGCAAATCAAATGAATGATTTTAACCATTTAAACTTGTACATGTGGAACTAAATATGTCTATTCGTAATGAAATTTGGGAAATAATGAAGATATTGTCATGCATATAATTACTCTATGTCGGTGTGTAATTATAATTAACTACAGGACCTGGATGAATTTCCACGACGGTGTAGACGTATTCGTCCAAAATTATTCTTATTAACATCATTCAAGAATAAGAATAAAAACATAACACAGCGTATTTTACTTATATTCAAGTTCTTCAGATTTAATCGGCAAGATCTTATGCCTTCATAATGACAGCTAATAAACACCAAAAATTATTTTTTGCTTCATCTAAATATTCTCTCGCCATAATTACCCATGTTATACGTGCACGGTAATCTCAAATGAGATTGCTGGTAACATAAGCAGTCATGATAAATAATAGGCAGAGCAAGGCTTTATAACACATGCAGCAGTAATTGCGTTTAATAATTAACAGAGCTGAGTGAATCAGGCGATCGCGTCGCGTTTCGACCAACAAATCACTAAAGAGCGTGTGGCGCAATTACAAGACGTTTGCAACAGCTAATGAGTTTAAAGAAAAGAACAAAATACATGAAACCGGTTATTTCCGCCTTGAACTTATTTGGATTGGATCACGTAAGTATAAACGATATAATTATACAAATATATTCATATATAAATTTAATGTTCCCTGTGGATATTTTGATACTTTGAAGGTTTGCTTAAGAGACACTCTATATTATTTTTATTTTAATCTCTATATTAAGTGAGGAATGATCAAAGTCTTTAATACCTTTGAGTTATTAAAATTACATAGTAAATTTTGTATCCTTCTTAACAAGCTCGATCACATAAAGCAAGCAGGCATGGTCATATCTGCAATTTTTCTGCCTAAAATCTAAAGCTATTTCCAAATGTTAAGTTGCTTTCAGTTGATGTGGTATCATTTTTATATGCACCCAAGTTTTAAGCTTCATATTATTATGGGTAATTATCATTGAATAATACTTAAGACGCCTAATTCTTCTCACTTCTTGTAACAATTCTATTCTCTTTACGCTGCAGCTTTCACTATAAACCAGACAGCATAACAGAATCCCGGAGCCGTCTATCAAGCACGCTCAGACACATTGCCCGATTAAATGAATTACCGGCAACTCGTCCCCATGTTTCCGAAATCTGTTCTGATTTACCATTGCGAAAGCTTTCCTCTCCTAAATACTCATACATCACTACCAGGAACGCTGGTTTAAGGTAACAGCAAATGCGTATAAAAGCCACGTGATTGTTATTGAACACCAATGCTAATGTACATCCATAATAAAGAGTTTAGTTTTATATGTCTTCAATTTTGAAAGTAATTTTTTACGTCAAATAAGTTCATCCTTAACAACAGTCCCACCTGATGGTAAGTGGTTACGAAGTCCGAGATGTTAACGTACTAACTTATAAAAGACTCTTCACTCCCTTCTTGAAGACTCCCACATCCTAAGTAGGTTATAACATTCGAATAATTTTTGTCCAGATTTCAAAATGCGAACCCTAATCTATAACACCAGTAGCATTATCTACGCATTGCCAACCAAGAAAGTCCCTTTCAAACGACACCTTCAGTGACACTTCACGTGCGGATGCTCCCTCTGCGGGAGTGCCGCCAGCACCACTCCTGCCCAAGAGGAGTCGCATCAGATAACGGTTTAGAGGTCATAAGGCCAAAACCAACATCGGGTGGTGTTTAGACCAAGAAAGTGTGATAAACCGTCTTGTTGAGTTTCACAGCAAATATATTAAAAATATTTCACAATGAGGATGGCAGCTGATCAGGGAGATAACAAACCTGATCACCGCTGAAGAGGAGAATACAAAGTCCAGTGACCTTCATCAGAACCTACTAGTCAAAAAAGGTGTAGCACGAACAGGAGATTTGGTCTCATTGAAGCATGGATGGAGTCTCTTCTGCCCCTAAATTTTATCTATTACATTCCATTAGATCTAAATTTACATTCCGTTACAATAAAATTAATGCTGTAGTTTTTTTGTTTGAAGTAATTTGCATTTTACAAAGATCAAAAGTCAGATAATAATTTCAAATACATACTGAAGTATTCTAAAACAGTCACAAACGTAATTAATTTCAAACAATCACAGTCTGTGTTTTTTTTTATTTTAAACATTTTTACCTATACAATTGCGTAGTTGCGAAACCCAATATTAATTAACAGCGATCCATTATTTATATAATCCATGACTTAGATACCGTTTTCGAATAACTCAGAGAGGCTTAATAAGCTGTTTGGTTAAGGAACAATTAGGCAAGGATCTCAAAACGGTTATTCATTTAAGTAAGCGCAATGATTATATTTCGTAATATTAAATAACGATAATTGTGCTTTAATATACTAGGCTATAAATATAACTCGATGATAATATAATATGGCTTCAATCAATTAGTGGTTCACTGCAGAACTCAGGCTTGTTTTCGTTATTGGGAAGGCTCGAGCTATAGGCCACAATACTGTACTAAAGTAAATTTGATAGTTAATTGTTTTAACTTGTCGTACCATTATTTAATTTCATCCAGGTGGAAGAAATGTGTTATAAGTTTATGATTTTTTATTCATTGAACTATTGTATTTTTTAAAACATGTTTACTTTCGTACGTTTTAACGTACGTAACGGTAAGATTTAAGGCAAAAATTTTGTATCGAATGATTTAGTTCTTCTTGGAGATAACAAAAGCAAAATTAATTTTAAAGAACTACTTAAGTCTATTATTGACGTAAAATATATACGGTAACATTTACTGGGATTCCTTTTTTTAAAACTTTCATCGTTTTTAAAGCAGCTTCCTTCATTTTGAATACGTACAATATAAAATTCATTGTCTCTTGCGCAGGAAAGCTTATTTTATGTCCCGCTTGTATTCGAATCGCGTATTCAATCTTAACTGAAGTAGGCCACTTCGGGTATTCATCTTTACTTGAGCATTCTTTCGTGTTTACGGAAACGGGGTCGTGCTCTTGGATAGGTAATTTCGCAATTTTATTTCTTCTATTACCTTTTATGACCACAAATACGTTTTGGAGTTAGAATTGTTCCTAGCCTAGTAAAATTAAATCTCCGCATCTGGTAAAATTGTCAGTCAAATTCATATCATAGTAGGGATATCTTATATCTAATTGGAATACGTATTTGTTTAACTAAGATTTTGAAGATCACACATGGAAAAAAGAGCCAAGTTCTCCTGGTGCGTGCTTGACAACTTAATAAGCAATGCTATTTGAGGAAAATACCAATAAAATATAATGTGAGCTCTTGCGCGTTAATCTAACTACATTAACATTAATTGGCGCTAATATACAAGTCTTAGTGACTTATTAAACCATTGAAATCCTTAACTATAGCATAACTGATTAATGTATGTATGTATGTAGGATTAGTTACGAGTAAGATGAAAAGTAAAATATATTCAAATATCCATAACTCCAAACTCCTTAAAAATTTTTTCAGTAAAGATTACCTTAAATAAAATTATTACAACTTATATAATATACAACACAAATAAAAGAAAATAGTTCAAAGAATTACATTTGACTAACGCGATTCTAGAAGACGAGTAGAAGAAGTAACTATGAATTAGAGAGCGAAATAGGACCTTGGCCGTAACCCGATCGTGCACCTAACTCTAGAGAAACCTACAAAGGAAACACAACCAATTAGGCTCGGTTAATTACAGGGGATGTAAGCGAACCCCGGGTTGACAAGAGAATGTTTATTATACAATGATAGACCCCAAGTTTGTTCAAATATCCGCATTCTGTGGTTGTCTTAGAATATATTAACGAAACAAATCCATTTGTTCGTAGTGTAATCAGTTAATTAGTTCAAAACATTATCTTGATTAATGCTAATATGTTTGTGTGAAACAGTGTTGATAAAGGATCATTACCTTTATACTAACCAGTAATCCGCCCTCGCTACGGTACGTTAAAATTCGCTTATGAAAACTTTACGTTTAAAAATAACATCCGCATTGTTTTAGGAACGTGTTTGTTAGTTTTATGAAATAGAAATATAAATAAATAAATAATTATACATATATTGATACATTGATTGAAAGATAAATAGATATTTCATTTATTCGTATTGTTTACAATTTCCGAATTTTTGAAACTTGAAACACATTTAATTGGCTTATAAAAAACATTTTAAATTCAAATTATGATAGCTACATTGATGATGATTGATGTTTGATTATTGAACAGAATGTTGATATTGACTTTTATTTCCTATCCCGCGGGAACAGATCCATTTTCCGGATTGGAAACATCCTAAATAATGACCCATTGGCTAACTATCATCGAAATCTGTTCAGTGGTTTTACTGTGATACGTGAACATAGAGACAAATTAAAATTATAAAAAAATATATGTCGATAACAAGCCTACCTACATTTAAATTTCCTAAAAAAATATTTATTGAACAGATTTGACCCCGTTATAATTAATTATATTAAAGTGTATATAATTCTTAACGCAATATATGTATGTTTTTTGACGGGCCGAAAGTTTATTTCTTAAGGAGAGTCCAATACGTAGTGGCGAATTTTATTATGTAACGGGCACTCACGATACATTTTTATTTGTTACCAATATTTCTACCCAGTTGAATGGATCGAAACTGGAGTGACGGGGCGAAACCGTCGACAAGCAAGCGGTAGATTAACCTATCTACCCTACGTCTAGTATTTCATCTTTAGTTACCATAACACAAAACACTACACTTGCTGTATCTTCACGCACTAAACTTTGCACTTAATGTTTTTTACATAAACCAACCGCTGGATTTGACGTGTGCTAACTTTAAGTTTTTAACTAAGAAATAAAACGTATCATAAGCATAACCGTTACATAACAAAATCTATAAATTCCGCAATAACATTCGTTTAAAATCAGGTGGTGGTGAAATTATAAACAAATCACTATTTATATACACCATACAAGTTTTCACTTAAAATCAAGACAATACTTAATAAAAATAATAAAAAATTGTAGTCTAAATACAGACCTTACAATTGATTAATTGGCTCTACATCAATACAATCAAAACAAAGCGTGCATTTTCTCCAAAACGAACTAAACTTACATTGTACATAGTAAATCGCTTGAAGTTCCTCCACTAACAGTGAAGCTAATAGGTAATCAGGAACTCCTTTTGAGCGTAGGCACCAGTAGCAATCTAAGCTGCTTTTACTGAAAGTTTTTTATCTCTCAAGCAGGACTTGATGAGCCAGTCGCTTTTTCTATACGAAGGTGAAAGTTTGTCGTTTTGTTTCCCTCTTAGTCAAAGGAAATGTGTCAAGAAGAGCAGTGTTAGTCCTCGTTTTATGAACACCTGGCAGCTTTTAACGTTTTCAAGACTTTTAATTTAATAATTTTAAGTAAAAGCTCATCTTACTGTGAGAGGAAACCCGAGCCCAAGAGTAGGACAATTATGGGTTGTAATGATGAAAAACTACTTTTTATGTTAAAAGCTAGCAAATTAACTGACAAACCTGATAAAAAGTGGTCTTTGCCGATAAACCAGCAAGCGATGAACCGAGCTTTTAACTAACCTTCTAAATTAGCAATGTATCTCATGATCGTTTTTTGCTGGATAATAGTGGAAGGGTTATTTAATTCTATAATCTTTTACGTAAGTGTTTTTGCCATATTGGGGCGGCCTAGATTACTGACCTCAATTCCGTGCTGGCAGAACAAGTTCGTAAGAGGCGACAGAAGCCGATGATGCCTTTGATATTAAGACCATGGATGGACCGACATCGCGTTTATCGGACATTAACTTCAAAAAGTTCTTACGTTATTGCGTCGTTGCTTGATCAACAGATCGGACCGCGGATAAGAGAAGTTGATTTAATAATGGATAAAGCTTAAAGAGCTTAACATTGAACATAAAAAAAGCTTAATTGGATGTCATTATATACAAATGTTTTTAATTCAGTAAAATAAGATTGTAATAAGCTTTCAGCTACGTTTTTGAATAAAAATGCTTCAAAGTAACTTTAAGTAAGAATATCAAGTGCGGATAACGCCCTCTCGAAATTGTTGGATATGCCCTCTCGAAATTGTTGGGTATGCCCTCTCGAAATTGTTGGGTATGCCCTCTCGAAATTGTTGTACTTCCCTTCTTATGTACGAAATGTTAAGATGTTATTAGGCAGGAGGATCAGGTGTGGTACCTCCTCTTTCCAACTACGCAAACGTCTCACACAGCATACTCTCAATTTCCCAAGAGATGCAACAAGTCGCTTTTCAAATACACAATTGGACTAACGCTTGTTAATGGTGCCAAAACGTTTTCAACGGAAACTCGATAAGATGGAACAAAATCGCTAAAGTTTGAATCAGATTCGCACGTATATTTTTCGTCCCACGTAGAAATTTTCTTATAAATTTTTCGTTTTTTCTCTCAGTTTGGTCATTCTGACAATAAGATAAAAAAAAAAATTATGTGAATAGTTGACGAATAAGCGGATGTGGCCTGATGGTAAGTGGACAGCTTCGCTTTGGACCTTCGTAACAATTAAGGTATCAATAACCTGTTTCCTGCCAAGATGAAAGCGGGGGACCCCTCACTGTTTCTCTGAACTACTATATCTACTATCTACTGCTACCGAAACACATTAAACATTTCACGGTTGGTTTCAGAAGAATTTTAGCCAGGCGAGTGAAAACGTTACCACCGACCGCATTATTGTTATGATTAAACTGAGCAGTACAGAAACTTTACTCAATTTTAAGCAGTACAAGTATTAGAATTTCATATTTTATATAAGATAGTTTCTTTAATAATCCCAATGTCTAACAACAAAGATCTCATAGCTTAATTTGGTCTGAAGTTCCGGTACTATAAATTTAATATGATTTGACTTCCGAGTTGGCATGACTTATTATTTGGGTTAAAAACGATATAAATAGAGTAGAATCGACTGGGTACAGGCTATTGTTGGATCAAATGTAAGACGAACAACTGTATGTGTGAACTAATAAACACTTTAGTAATCGTTACATCTCGCTTAGTTTCTACCGCCCCAAACTGGGGTCTTATACGTGGAAGGGATATCGACTTGGGCTCAAGGGTAAATGAAGCTGCTAACACTCCACGACATGAATGATTGAAATCAAACTGAAATGGTCCTCAGCAAAATTAACATTAGTTTATTTTCGGCATATCACCATAATTGGGACTAACGCTATATAACTTATATATTTAAAAATATCGTCAATTCGTTTAGGAATATGAATACGGATTTTTGTTTATAAAAGTTCCATTATGTTATCGGATGTATGGGATCTTATCAAAATGTAACGACGACGTTTTGTATTCATGGAATATATATTTTTGTGATCCGATTACGTTGATGACTGCTTAACCTAAAATTTGTGTGAGGAAAAAATATTTTTCGTATAAACTTAGTGTTTTATTTCACCTTTGTGTTTTTACACTTGAATAATAATTATTATATACAAAAACCCAATCTCTCAAAGCTTCGATTACTGTCATCTTTTAAATTCCCAAAATAAAGAGTTACAGAGAGTAAATTAGTATACAAAAAACTATAAATTATAATCCATGTTACGTCCGAGGTAAACATCAAAACGGGGTACGACAAATGAAGTTAACGATGTATGTACGTGAGTGATACTCGTATGTTAACATTCGTTCTGTAAAAGGAAAACTAATATAATTTTGGGAAGCATATATTCGTAAACTTTGCATTCATAACATGTTGTGTCTGTTTTATACATCAGAAGATGCAAAGATTTACAAACTAGGCTAATACTTGCTGTTTGTGACCGAAAATAATATAGCGATAGGTGAAAAATAAGCAGAAATAGGTATACAAGCGTGACATTGCCTCTGTTTCCTTAAAAGTAGGAACAAAAAAGCAGTTATAAAAAGAGGAAACATTTGTTCAATGAAATCTCCGTAAAACACACATTAGCAACCGCAGAACGATATGGTGGATGAAATTTCAATAAAAAGAATGGGAGATTATATACTTCTCAGAAGCAAAAAAGGCAGTTTGAAACAATTACAGTGTACCTTTAGAGAGTCCCCACATACAACAGTGCTCTACAAGACTTACTTTGGAAGTACAGTAACAGTTTCCAATCAGTGAAATACAGTGATGGATTATTACAAAATATAGAAAACTTGCATATCTCATGGCATAGTATACTTGCATAACAAAATAAATAATGTCCTACATACAAATGACGAATGAATTTCCAGAGATTTATGTTAGAAAATAAGGAGTTTTTTTTTTTAAGAAATATGCATCCTTTTGTATTCTGTTCTATATACTTGTATTTGCATTGTACTCTCTAACCATAACGTTTCCACAAAATTGAAGAGATGTTAAATCTTTCATCATTAGAGGCATGTACAAAATTAAATGCATAGTAGGTTGGTATAACTCCCCGAGATAAGATTAGCGTAATAGAATTTAAAAACAGAATATAGTTTTTATTTAATAAAAACTATTTACATTATAGTTTCCACCAAGAGCGTAAGTAGGTAACCCATGCCCTGTTCTTCCTTAGTATAAGTTATTACATATAAATACTATTAACCAATACTATTTTGTTAAAGTAAGAAATAATAGTAAAAAAATAAAAAATAAAATTACAATGAGTGAATGTGTGTGTGTCCAATTATATATGATATATATATATATATATAATTAAACATATATCTAATTTAAGAATTTGAATCACAGCTATTTTACGTATATTGCACTGCAAACGAATGTCTAACTTCTTACGGGCCGTTCAGTGAATGAGAAATAAGGGGATTCCCCGACCAACCACAACCGGTTATGTATCATAAAATTGAATTTCGGCCAAAAAATAAGATTAACATTACTTTCCTGTGCGGCTCGGCCGGATCTGCGCTTTAAAATATAAATTAAAAGTCCCGTTGAATGGCCTCGCTTTTGAAATTTCGGTTATGACTTTATATATTATAGAAAGAAAATTACACATTTACAACATTAACGAGTCATGAAGTAATGCTAGCTTTGTAAACCCTTTGCACTCATTAACTCTTGGGGTGAGTCGTATATAAAAAATTTTGTTGAGCTTTTCATACTTTGGTTTTCATTTATTATTTTATTTAACACTAGCAAACTGCGCTCGCTTCTCTTCGGAAAAACTACGCCTTACGCTAAGAAATGGTACCTATGTACATTATTTTAAATTAATTTGTAACTTTTTTATTTATGGACCGTGTAGTATTTACAATACTTACATGTTTTTATATCTAGTATTTTGGCACTCGCATAGTTTGTAACTCTTATAATACTCCTTTTGTTAACTTCTTTTATAATTTCCTGTATCTTTTATCCATTTATTCTGTAATTTCTTTATATATTTTATTAGTTTTAATGTTTTGTTATTGTTGTCAAATATTTGACAAACGTCCTAAATTATTGTCATCATTACTTTGTTTTTAATTTGTATTATTTCTATCCTTTTTGGTAATATTATTTATTAGGTTGAATAGTAATTTTAAATTCGTAAATAGAACATAATAAGAAGATCATTCCAGAAGATTCGACTTATAAAAGGCGAGCTGTGACGACATGAGACTCTCTATCGGACTCTCTAACAGTCTCTCTCAGTCTCTCGCTTGTTGGTCACAACACTGGTAGTTTGAAGCAGTTACTCGCGTGTGGGTCGCAAGTCTTGGATCTCTACACTACCAGTCTCTATCAGTCTCTCTCGCGTGTGGGTCGCAACTCTTGGATATCGACACGAACAGTCTCACGAGTGAAGTTACAATTACGATACGGAGCAGTCTCTCTCGCGTATGGGTCGCAACTCTTGGATATCGACACGAACAGTCTCACGAGTGAAGTTTCAATTACGATACGGAGCAGTCTCTCTCGCGTGTGGGTCGCAACAGTGGTTACTTGAAGGAGTCTCATGCTAAAAGTCTCTATCGGAATAGTGTCGCGGGTGTAGTCACAATTACGGAACGAGACAATCTACGCGTCTTGTGCGTATTAACGCACGCCTGGTTCAGGCGGTCTCCGTGCGCTGAACGCCGGGGACTCCGATCGTCCCGTGCGCCCTTAACGCACGCTCCAGTCGCCGAGGTTTTCATGCGCTGCCCGCCAAAGAAGCGACGGGCTTACCTTCTTACTTACAAGTGACCTTCTCTTTAGTTTCTTAATCTTGTAACTACTGTATTTTAGTCATTGTAACCGCCAGGAAGTCTTAACTACATTAAATCTTCTTAAAATATCTACATCTTTAATTTTAACGTTACAACCGATTGATTTCAAACGAACTTTTAATATGAAGTGACGCTTACTACAATACATAAGTGAAAACCAGAACGTAATTGGTTGAGCCGTTCTAAGGTTGGCGCGAACGAACGCACAGACGAACAGATAAGAATTTTAACAACTATTGTTTTGTTTTCTGTTGCGTTAATAAAGGCCCTTAATAAAAAAAATCTCATATATCGTTCTTGTACAGAAAGCGATCAGTTAGTATATTATTTTATGTATAGATAGACTAGCAAGCAATGTCAACGTAGTGGTTTAAAAGTCGATGTACCGCGCGGGAGACTCGGGTTAGAATAACAAGTTAATAATCAATTATTTAGTTAAAACCTGCATACCTGACAATTCTCCATAATATTCTCAGAGATGTGTCAAGTCTGTCAGTCCGCCCTTCGCCAGCGTTGCGCGCTACAGTCTTAACCCCTCTCATTGTTAAAGAGGTAATTAATTAATAAACATATTGTTCTTAGATAATTGGGAGAATGTTAATAGTTCGCCGAGGGTGGAACTCCTAACACGGCTGTAAATTCTGCCATGAAACTTGATGGACAGATCTATATAAGATAAAATAAATATCAATAAATATATATACTAAACTACAGATCTAACTGTAATACTGTGAAATATAAATCGGAAATGCAATCAAAAATGTTGAATGTAATTTCATCGAAATATAAAAAAATATCTCACGCACTACAAAATATATAGTTTCGATCAGTTGAGCAGTGATGTCGTATTCAAAATGGCCATTTTAATGCTAGATTGCGTCATCGACGACATATTGTCAATTTCATTAATAATGCTGTCAACATTAAACTTGACATAGTGCACAATGTACATATGATGATGTATTAAGGGCAATAGTGGTGTGCGAAGGACGGGAAGAAAAATATAACATGATAACATTCAAATAACTGTAGTTTGTATTTGCAATTGAAAATTATTAATTAATAATAGTTATGTTTTATTTAAAATATATCTTATTCTATGGAGCTGCCTCGACTTCGTTCGGGCTGAACAATCTGTTTAAGTTTGAACATTATTGAGGTTCTTTGACCTCTGTAATCATTGTATACATTTTTTTAGAACTTTATTACATTATGTCAAATGCAACCTGTACGAATAAGTCGTTATGCTCTAATGATATATTTAATGTCTTTTAAAAATGTGGACGATAGGGAAAACGATTAGGCTATATTTACATAACAAAAACGCGTTTCTTGTCATTTTCTTTGGTGTACTTTTCATATGGCCAGCGCTTGCTAAAACTGCACAGTTTGCATATGTTATTCATATTGTAAAATTATTATCATTACAATTATACATAAAAGTAGACCGTGTAAGATTGCAAGCAATTATAGCCGCAGCTTTTGGTAGTAACCTTCGATTCTCGATAATCTATGAATATAAAGTTGCAACTGGGTATCTTATACAGACTCTGGACGCCGCAGATCAACGAAGTGAACCGTAAAGTATTTGCTGCTGTGAGATCCCTTCGGAGGTTGAACTATTGACATTACTGAGGTGCAATTAAAGCTTGATTTCGTGCTATACCAAAGTGGCTGTCGCCCCGTGTCTGTTGGAATACACGAATACTTTATTTTCTTAACTACGCTTTGTTTAATCCCTGTGTTTAAATAACGATACCTTACCTAATGATACCTTAAATAACGATACCTTACCTAACGATACCTTAAATAACGATACCTTACCTAACGATACCTTAAATAACGATACCTTACCTAACGATACCTTAAATAACGATTTCACTTTCTATATAGGAAACACGATATTGATCGCTTCCTCCGCTTCACAACTAACGTTTCTTTACTTACTCCTAATCACTCTTCTAACTTTTATCATAAATCTTTTACTGTGTTTTCTGTCCGCCTAAGGAATTCCCTACCGATTACTATTCGCCACGTCGACTCACAAAACTCATTCGAAAAGAAATTTAAGAGCAAAATTTGTGTGTTTTTTGTTTGAAATTTTTCATGATTTCTGAGTCTTCTTTCAATACCCTCCCTTCCTCTGCTCCTAAATTTTGGGTTTTTGTAAATTATAAATACACCGTACCCTTCGTTAAATGCGTACCTTGACCTTGATTACTTGCATTACTCTCCGCTTACCAACCAACAAACTCACAAAATTCGTACCCGCCTTTACTAGTATAGTTTATATATCATCATCTCTATCATCTTCCATTCATACTTAGGTCTGCTGATAGATAGACATTTAATTTATAGAGAATAAAAAGGACGAGAATGTACAATTACAATCAGATTGCAGTTGTATTATTAATTACTACAATTGAAACATTCCTGCAGGTTCTAACAAAGGACCAATTTCCATAAAAATTTCAGGTTGGAAGATTCATCTTTGCTCCAACCACTGCGCAGCAACAAATTTTACCAAGCGGCTCTTCAGAGATATTACTCCTATTCCAAAGGAATAGGCCCCATTTTTCTCCGAGCTCCCACCCATCGACAGCTTCCCGTGCTGTCACCGCACACGACAATGGTGCATCACTCAAAGTCGAAACTAAAACAATTTCAATTCGGTACGGATATTGAAAAATTGCTTGAACGAAGACGACCATTGTGTGCAGGTTGTTTATTCACGCTCCAAATTGAATATATCTTCCGGGAAATTGCTTTGGAATATTGGGACCCATTGTTTGGGTAGGTATGTAAATTTTTCCGGCATACAGAAGATCTCAGATATTATTATCAAAATTGTCTCTTTTCCGTTCCATTTATGATCACAATAAAATTTTCCTCTTCGACCCATTTTGTTCTACGACTGGGCAGCTATCTGAAAACAGAGTGAGATTCTGGCATAAGTTTCAACAGCTGATTTCCATTCAGTATTGAACATTTCACAAGCAGTATCAAATGATAATTTCTCTTCCAATAAGTTCTACCTATATTATACTATAGTAAGGGGTGCCTAATAGCCGCCAAACATGTATTTTACCGAGTTTAAAAAAAATCAGTAAATGGTACAGAAAAGCTATATCAGGTTATTATATCAGAAATTTGTAATAATAAATTATAAATGTTGCATAATTAATATTCACACATACATTTTTGCAGGTAACGTGTAATAATTATTTACCATAAAAGTGAGTGAGATCAACTTACATTCAGACAAAGCGAATGCTCGAATGTTGGCTTGAAGTAAAAAGAAAATTAAAGACTTAGCATCGTAACGTATAAAAAGAAAATTATCTGCGAAAACATTCACCAATAAAATTTGATCTTCCAGCATTTTGTTGGATTCAATTGTAATAAGAGTCGAACATAACACCTAGATAAAGGCTCCATAGGAATGAAAACATCCAATTTCTCTCCAGACATTTTACTCGTATTAAATGAAATCGCGGTTATCAATTTAGAATCCGAACCAAATTACGTTTTAAGTATACATGTAACAATGTTTTAAAATATGTTTTTGGTTATTCATTAAACCGTGCATATGACATGAACATTAAATCCCATAACTGTCCCAGTTCTGGGTCGGACTTTCTCACGCAATTATAGGGGATAAAGCCAAAGTCCACCACGTTGACCTAAACACATTGGCAGACATTATACCCCTTTGATAATTAAGAATATTAACGTAATCTTTGAACTATACAGATCATCGGGAATCCCAATGTTTTCCTTCAATAATCCTTGTAATACTCATGCAATATGAAAAATTAAAGGTGCGTGCAGGATTCAAACTCGAGAACTACTTTGCGACGTTCTAATCTGCTCCTGCATGTTACCTCTTTGATTATAACATAAAATGTATTAAATTATCAAATATCTGCGTGTGCTATAAATCTTCTGGTAGCACTTTAAACAACTAAGTTATATATATGCAATAATATCATAGTTAACGTTTAAAGAAGTTGAAGTGAAGAATGGACAAGCCCTGTAACCTTTCTATACTATTTCACTATACTTCCTATATTTTCTCGTGAAGTTTGGTGTGATTTAAGCATAACGTTTGTATGGGTTAGTTTTTCTTCAGCATGGTTAACTAAACATATCAAAAACATGAAATTTATACCAATAAATTTGGCAAAAGTTCTCTATCACAAACTTTATTACCGGCACTTTGTAAATTTTTTTTAATTTCCTTAAGTCCTTCGAATGTATTTAATTGTGTCGGTTAGAAATGAAAAATTCGACAAGTAATGGTGGAATCCGCTTCTAGAGGTTTTACAGAGTCGTTTGTATCCAAGTGGATTGACGGAGCTTCGATAAAAACTGTAGATCCATGTTTTTAATGCTATACTGTTCTTTACAATATTTTAAAATCCCATAACATTTTACGGATAATTAAACCTTTTTCAAATAGGTGTTGTGGTTCCAAAGATTACCTTCCGCATATACACAAACTCACAAAATAAGTATAGATCGAACAAATTAGTATAATATATTTTTACCTATTAGAAGTTTTAAGTGACATGTAAATACACAGCTTGGAGGTAGCATATTATGACAAAGATACCTCGAAATATTAGTGCCGCAACCTTTACAAGGTATGCTGAGGAGTTTCCTCAGTCTTTCTCCTCAACATTACGACTTTTCGAAACGGTTGAAGTAGCAAAAAATTACACGCGTAATTTACATTATATCTAAGTGATTAAATATTATTCAATTTGAGTTATATTTGTTTTTAATACACATAAGTGTTGTTTACGCAACAATTTATTTATATTTCAATATTGACTAGAAAAGTAACTTTCAAATTAAGATTTTTCCGTTTGACTTATTATGCGTTGTTACGTACCTACTCAACGTGCGTCGTGCTACGCCGTCGGAAGCACGCCCTTAGTTACGAGCTTGTTTTATTTAGTTAACGCCACTCGACTTGCACTAACGTGAGCTAAATCACGTCCCGCCTCTTAGGTAGACTGTAACAGATTTAACTTCATTATACACAGGGACCGCTCTTATGAATAAACGCAGTTTGAAAATATAACTGTTTAGTTTTCCATGCATTGGTGATAAAATAAAAACTTTATAAGATCACTCGTGTCAGTCTGCCCGTTGGGCTGTGCGCCCCTATGTCTGTCAGAGAGTTTGTTACACGAATTCATTGTAAACGAGTAATTCGTCATCGTTTCGGTGAATAAAACCTACGCCATAAGTATTATAAAGTACTAAATTGCTAAGTATCAGCAAAATATGTTCAGTAATCATACGCGGTCGAACAGACTGGCGAGCAGACGAAAATAAAAAAAAAACATGGCTTGATCTTTATATCGATAACAAAATGTACCTACAAGTATACCTACAAAAAATATTTCATATGTTGATTCAACCCCTTGCAATTTACAATTTTATTATTAGCATAGATAGTAGGACTTATCAGTTAAAACATGTAGTTTGGTAGCGAACATTTATCATGAATTAATTAATTCTTATATTGGAAGTTAATCTGTGATGAAATAAAAAAAAAACATATATATGAAAATTAAAAACAAGTAGATGTTTTAACAAAACAACCGACTTAAATTTGTAGTTCCTGGTTTCATCTCCAATTTTTCACCCTTAGGGGTGGTATTTTTTCTTCAAATTTAAGTGGGACTAAACGGGAAGTATACCCTCTACAACAAAATAAAACATTTTTCAAATCGCTTAATAAATGACGAAGTTCTGAAGTAACAAACATGAAAATAAAAATACAAACGAATTGACCTTCTCCTCGTTTTCTAAAGACGGTTAAAAATCCTTACAGTTTTACAGGAAACGGAAAATATTCGTGAACTGATTATTTGACGACCCCATAGCCCAGTTGGTAGTGACCCTGCCTGCCGAACGTGGGTTCCCGGGTTCGATTCCCGGCCGGAGCAGACATTTATGTGACAGATAAATCTTTGTTCTCGGGTCATGGATGTTTGATGTCATATTTGTGTATATTCATACCGCCCACAACACAGGGAATCTTAGTGTGGGGATGTGAGTATGTAAACGTATATTTATTTATTTTATTTATCTATCTACGTGACAATTGGTATGTAAAAGTGACTGACTGATAGCATCGAATATTCCTGAGATCTTGACGATGGAGGATAAGGGCTATTGAACTCAAATTTTGTTTTCAACTCTTTTTTGTATTTCTGAGCACACGCGCTAACTACACGTAGATATCGCTATTACACAATTTGACAATGTTTTCACTTAGTAATAAATATAAATGGATCTCCCAATTTTTAAATGCAAACAACAAGAATAAAGTTCACGATGACACCATGTTAATAGATTTAGTTTCCGTAATGATCTAAGCTTAAAATTATTTCACCGAAGTGATAATTAATTTCAAATACGTTAAAAAAAATCGAGGAATCCGAGCATTCAAATCTCAATTAGAAGTGAAGTATAAATACTGCAATAGGTTTTGAATTACGTATTTTACAACATTGGGATTAGGTGAAACAAGAATCATTTGGACCTAATCCGACTCATTTCTAACCACAAAGATGTTTAGCTGCTTCAACGTTTCAAGTTTTCCAAATGCTTTAAATGAAAGAAAGAAAGAAAGAAAATTTTTATTTCAACCTATTACAACGTTACATGTTACAACCTTAAAACCATGACATAATAGTATGTATGCGTAATAGGTGAAAAGGGTTCATGCTCAGCATATGGTCTCGGAAGAACCGGGGCCGCTGGTTTTCAGCGTGACCCATTTATAGTCGTGCAGTTCGGACGATTGATATCAGCATACACGTCCTTACCTTAATATTAAATAATAAACATAATAAACTTAAATTAAACTAATATTTTAATGTTAAAATTTAGCATTTAAAAAAACAAAGTATTGTGTTCGTGTATAATGTATGTATGTGATAGTGCGCGTTTGCGTGTGTGTCTGTGTGTGTGTTTATGTGAGTGCGACTTCATCTGTGTGCGTTTGTATGTGTGTGTGTTAGTGTGTTTGTGTGTATTATTCGGTTTATATTGCACTTGTGTCATGTATTAATGTTTCCTGCCTTTTCTGATGTTCAAATAAATACTCTTTTAGTTTGATTCGAAACCTATAAATACTCTGCAGGTTCCTTATATGTAGGTGGAGGAATATTGTTCCAACACTTAGATGCAGCGTAACGGAAACTACCTCTAAAAGCAGCTGTCTTATGTTGTTGGGTTACAAGCTGCTTTGCTCGCTGCCGGGAGTTACATGACCTCTGACTTGACATCCAGGACAATTTATTAAAAAGATAAGCGGGAGTTTGATATTTTACCACACCGAAAAGCAAACAAGCTAAATGAAGTTTCCTGCGATGTTTCATTTTTAAAATGAAATGCTTGTTTAGGTATGGAGTCACATGAGCTCTAAACGGAACGTTAAAGCAGAAGCGAGCACAAGCATTCTGGACTCGTTGTCGTCGAGGACCAAAGACTACGTCCATATAGTTGAGCTTAGATAAGACAAGTGATTCGACATAACATAATAACATAATGCTTCCATCACTGGGCGTCATTCTATTTGTAAAAACCTTTTAATTATATAATAACCTTCTGATAATAATATTCTGTGCACTTTCGACCTTTGTTTTAATCACAAAGAAGGTAGAATCAGAGCGACGTATCGGAGGCAGAATAATATTCGGCCATATTAATTCGGCCGTTGTTGTCAACTCGTCGTGACGGCGTACATATATGCAGAAACATTGTGCGGATGTCATAACTGAATAAATATAAATGCTTATAAAGCATAAACCTTCGTTTGAAATTATCCCTTTTCTTCTGAGCGTTGCATTACTTAGGTAATATATGACAGTGCGCGAATTAACGGCAAAATTATGTAGTTGACTTAGGTCTCCTGTTGCAATGTCAGTTTAAAGATCATAATCCACCACCCTTGCCAAGTGTAAATGGTTAGACCACTCACACCTTTAAGAATATTAATAGAACTCACCAGTGGTTATAACTGCTCGTGATGTTGTCATTTACCCAAGTAAATGTTAAAGCCGACTCAAAGGGTACGTACATAGTGTATGCCTTCTACGGCTTCAACTAACGTTTAATTGAAGAAGCCTGAGAAGTACATTAATATGGCGAATAATCGTTATATTCCACTAGGCACAAGGTCATCATTCGATACTCATACACATATTGTTACAACACTACTGACAAATCAGTTATCAATTGCTTCGATGCGGGAAAATATAGTGAGGAAATCCGCATATCAGAGAGTACTCCATAACTTTGTCAAAGACGTGTGAAATCTGCCAACTTGCACTTGGCCAGCGTGTCGGATTATGGCCTTCATGCCTTACATTATGAGTGAAGACTCGAGCCCAGCAGTGGGACAGTTATTGGTTATAATAATGCTGATTTAAATGAAGTCCAGTTCCAAGTTTTATTACAGACGACCGTGCAAATGGCGCACGGCTACCGGTTTCGGATTAATTAGCAAATAATTACGAATAAAAGTTTGTTCCTCTGTCTTGGGTTTTTATGATGCACGTCCAAATCACCCTCAAAGAATCCTGTGCGGGGTGTGAGCATGGGACCAGTTTTTACCATCGTCTGGTTTATGCGGACATAAATAAAAAGCACGGCGCATAAAGAAAAGACATTTACAACAAAAACAATTGCGCTAACTAAGCTACGTGAATACACTAAACGAGCGACTTGCCCGCTAACAACGGAAGACTTTTTCAAAGCGCCGCTAGGATAAAGTAAGTTATGTTCTAAAACTAACGGAACGTGATTTTCATTTCCTTTAGTTAGGGTTGCTACTTGCAGGATATTTATGTAAAAAACCGACAAAGTTTTCTTGTTGTTAAATATTTTTTCTATGATTATTATTATACATTGATTACAAAAGATACTTGATTGAATATATTAATTTGGGAGAGCCGTAAAAGAGACTTTATTCGCATAAATAAATATATTATATGTAATATACACGGCCTACATATTCTCCGTGAGTATAGATACGGTTAATCAATCAGAAACAATCATACTAAATCAGATTTGAACAGGAACATGTATAAAATGTTTTACATCCGTGTACAAGGTAGTTGTTATTTGTTACAAGTCCCATGCACAAGATATTATACTTGAAGTTAGACGGCTCACTGTGTACGGTAAAATTAAAAGGAGTTTGTATTAACACTTTGTTTTTTAACAGTTCTCATATGTTTGTTACATAAATAATGAAAACCAAATACACAAGTAGACAGAGCAAGTAAAACTAATTAATTATAAAGGCGTTTAATTAATCCAAAATGATTATTATTACATTTGTTTTTTAATTGCCTTACTTTAAAAAGTTAGTACAGAAGAAAATACATAGAAATAGCAAAATTGTTTTATATTGTTTTATTTATTCATTCTTGTAACCACGAGACATGGTATAAAAGGCGAAGTTAATGCCAAAATTATTTTCCGCCAACAACGTTCCGGCAAACCAGGCCATATAAAAATTTGTATTTATTGACATGTTAATACAATTAATAAACTAATACAATAAAAATTAAATAAAAAGACGTGATTGTTGAATATATGGTTAAATACGTGAAGATAGGTACTTGTTGATAGAATAAAATGTATAATAGTATAAATTATAATAACAAAAAATAAAATAACAATATTCATCTAATTGGCCAAGAGTTGGTTCAGAAAATGGAAAATGACTCGCTATAAATCTACTGGAAGAGCTGGTCAAAGCCGAATAATTTTATGATACAACAATAATATTAAGCACAGATATGATGATTATAGAAACGTGTTTTAGTAGGCAATGGTTATTGACATAACATTTCACACATCACGCAGATCGTTGTTTCCCCTAAATGTTCCAGTAATAGCTTCGCAGTAGATAGTGACTGCTACACGTAAGCAATTTCATATAAGCACTTTGCATGCAGATTTCGTCCGGATCGGAATGACTTCCTCAGCTGTTATTTCGTCGGCAAGTAACGATGCAAGCTCTTCCGGTCACAGACGACAAGCTATTGGTAAATTGTTTCACTTCATGGTGCAGTATTAATTACTCTGCTCCTAAAATTTTGCGATGCTTAAGGCAGTTCAATATTGGAGATTTAAAGTTCGCGAACATTGAGCCACGAGTAACAATGTGACGGAAGATGAGCTTGTGATAAATGGTCTCATTTCATGATGCTGCTATTTATTTATGCGTTCCCAGTACTTTTGAATGAGTAAACCACCAAGGATTACGATTTGATAAAAAGTGAGTCACGAATAATATAGAGACAAGCTAGTGCTAAGAAATATATAATTTTTGTTATTAACATTATGCGGGTGTTAAGTTAAGAATTTAAAATTTAAAATTCAACTCGACTTCGTGAAAAGTGAGCCACCGGATAGATCTGCATGAAGTTTTAAAGAGTAGCTCATGAATATGGATGAATAAACCATGGCGGGTTGTCTCTACAAAAAAGTGAATGATTTGAATGTTTAGGTATTAAATAAATAATTTATTCAAAAAAAATATTTTACCACTTGTGAGGCATTAGACACAAAAATTGATTCTTAATACGTACGCACTAATATAAACATCTGAATATATATGAAACTATATAAAACTTGAATTACGTAAATATAATACAGAAATAAACCTACTTACATTGTGGTCAAATTATATAAAGTATTTAAGATCGTCCTGTTTAAGATCGCTGGGTTCTGTACCATTCGAACTAATTCCGATGTACTGGTTCCTTGTGGGAGGGTTGTTAACATGCCGAACCAAGCCAACCACTCCTCTTTTAGAATTGATCATGATATGTTTATAACGTATTTCTGTTGTAGTATGTCAGATTTAGTTATGTAATCAGTTTTCGGCTTCCTTTTTAGCCGGTCTGTGATATCTTTTATGTGCTACTTACCAGCAAGTTGCACGACTAATCATTTGTCGACTTTTGGTTTAAAGAAAAATGTAACATTGTAATATTAATTACAATTTGTGCCAGCCCTATTTCTAGATGAAATGTTTTGTTGTGCCTTGTGCGTTTATGAAATTTGTCGCGATCGCTGTGCATTTTCGTTTATCTCTTTGGACTGTCATTGTTTAGACATTATATACATGAACGAGTTACTATGAAAGTATTTTAAATAAGAAAGTTTCCTCCAGTTCTAATTTACATTCCTGGAACAATGATCTTTTAAAGTACGCCACTAATTTTGACGTGGTTTTACCTTTGGTACTTTAGCGAATTTATTGTGGAAGAATTACATTTTATAAACATTAATACAATAAATCTCTTTTTACGTTAACTAATCTGTTAAAAAAAATCTAATCAATCTGTTAAAAAAGGTATGTTACTGTACCTGCATATTAATTGATTTCCTACATAAAATTGAGATAAATGATTGTCATTAATTTAATTAGAGCACTGATCCGTGATTCAGATCGCTTCATTAACCCCACTATCTCTCCTTAAGGGTAATCAAATGTGTGCTAATGACTTAGTCCTTCGCTTGTCTATGTCTGTACCTTCGCCACAAGTAGACACAAGTGGGTACACTACACGAAGTTTCCCGATCACGAAGATACCAGGCACCTATAGTAAATTGCTATACGCTCTAGTACATAGTAGTACACTATAGTACATACTGAGCCTGAATGAGATCATATTACGAAACTACTGGAAAGATTTCGTTATTCATTAACAAAAGCGCCTGATAAAAACGAATAACAATTGTTTTGGTTGTGGTATATTTCCCGAAGTAAAGCAAAGTCTTCTCATATTGTAATAAAAGTCATCCACATTTTCGATTATGAACAGATATATATTTTCAGAAGCGAAGCAAAGTCATATCTCATTTTGTTATTGTCAAAGATTTTCTGTTATTTTGTATAGGTAACGATATAAAAAAGCCGACTTGCCACTTTAAGCTTACCCTGTCTCATATCTTATTATATGATACTTGAACTATGTATGTAAGAATTTATATGATACTAGCAAACTGCCCTCGTTTCGCTTCAGAAAAACGACGCTTTACGCTTGCTTAGAAATAGGACCCGCATTGTTTGAGAAATGGGTTTTTCTTCTTTGCACTAGATTTATTTATTTATTTATTTATTTTTATTTACCATTATAGAAACTAACATAACAGGTGCACCTAATGCGTTAGTTTCATTACTTATATTATATTATACAATATTTAATTAAATTATTACAAAATACATATATTTACTACATTCATTACATATTAATTCATTACATTAATTCATACATTCAATTATAATCAAATATTAATTATTAATTAAATATCCAAACATCATTTATAACTATTTTCTACAACACTACTAATAGCCTTTGTGCACTCATTCTTCATTGTGCATTCATTATTAATTCACTAGCAGACTGCACTCACTTAGCTTCAGAAAAACTACGCTTTACGTTTGCTTAGAAATAGGACTCGCATTGTTTGAGAAATGGGTTTTTCTTCTTGTATGAATTACAAATATATTAATTGACTAGTAGACTGCACTCACTTAGCTTCAGAAAAACTACGCTTTACGTTTGCTTAGAAATAGGACTCGCATTGTTTGAGAAATGGGTTTTTCTCTTTAAAACTTTTTTTATAGACGAATTGCAATAAAACGAACTTTAAATATTAAGGGATGTTTACTGCAATACATTAAAAAAAACTAGAACGAAATCAGTTAAGCCATTTCTGAGATTGGCGCAAGCAAACAGACAAAATTTTAATAACTATTGTTTTGGGTTCTATTGCGTTAATAAAGTCCCCTAATAATAGTTTTTCTCATATAGCCTTAATGTACAAAAAGCGATCAGTTAGAATGGTGTTATATTGATAGATAACAATACATTTTTGGTCCGCGCGCGGTTTGGCGGCTACAGTTAGGAAATCAACAACCCACGTCCCGCCCTCGTTATTAGTTTTGTTTCTAACAAGCTTTTACATGCCATTCCGGAATCTCCGTTTCATGGAAATCTCACCAGTGTGTTTGTGGGTAGTTTAACTTAATTTGAGCTAGACTGTACTAACAATTTGATACTATCTGTGCTGTTTCGAGTTTAATTACGTAGACGAAAAGAAGAATGTTTGTTGCATAAAATAGTCGCGGCAGAAGTGTTTCATAATGTTTTTCTGAAAGTAGTTTTTGTGGCTAGTATGGTCTGACTTTATTGTAAAAGACAGTATAGACTAGTAGAATTATAGTCATAAAGAAGAAAAGTAGGAACTAAATAAAAAAAAATCAAACATGATACAAAATAAGAGCAGATATTACGTTGTAAATATTAAAGGTACGTGTATGCCATATAAAATATGAAACGTTGCTTTTATGTGCGATTGCGTGTGTGTGGGTACGTGTATATGTGAGCTTAAAGATTAAATTAATATATTTAAAGCTTCCCATTACATGATTACTACATACATTTCATATGTAGGTATATATTAAGTCGTATGAAATTTATTTCCATTGTTAGCTGGCTATGTGGTACTACAAAATGATAATTCTGTTATTCATTATACGACTTTTAAAGAATAATTGACCGATGAATAGCAAATATAGGTCCTGATAATTAATGTGAGTTTAACGTAAAGTCGTCACAATATGTATAGTTTTTACGACAAATATTCATATATGCAATTTTTGTAAAATATTATTTAACCTACG
>PDGT01000077.1:966480-1016262 GCA_003671415.1 Megathymus violae
TATATTAATTATCCAAATACTACTTCCATAGATCAATAAGAAACATAAATGTATATTAATTTCATACACCAATGAGAAGGAGAACAGCTCTCCCATTTATGTTTCTTTTGATCTCCCAACGGATTAAACCGGGCGCAACAGAAAATCACCTTGCGGCAGCTACATGCATAATACATATCGGTTGTTTGGTTTGCGACTGACCCTTACTAAAGCAATACCCTCTCTGATATAATTACACTTGTTTATGCCTAGAATCCGACACTCCTAACGTTGGAAGTACCATTGTACAGTTCGTGAATTCTTTTTTTTAGTAATTATCGCCAAAGAACTATGTGATGGAAACCTATATAGTATCACAACTCATTAGTCAGATATAAGTGGTATTATTAAAAATGCAGTTTTTTTCGCTTCAACTCAACTTAATCAAAAAGAAAAAAGGGAAATACTAAGTAATACTCATCAATAGGAAATATTTAAGAATTAAGTAATCTTCAACATTAAAATTGAAAAACAGTTTAACATCTATTAAACGACAGCCAATAGCAGTTATACTTTTAGACAATTTATATTTCTCTTAGAATTTTTACGTCTTTCTGCGATTTCTTCTTGGTCACTTATTGTCGGACTCTAATTGCATTACCGTGACAATTTGCGGACACTGTACTTAAATTACAAGGCCTAAGACTGCCCTAATTGTACAGAGCAGTCGTAGACATTGGAAATCTATTAATTTTGGGCTTATATTCGGGAAGGACAAAAGTAAAAAGTTTGTTTTTCTAATATATTGTTTGTCTTCATCTTTCTCCTCCTGATCTATCCTCCTCCTCGGCTATCAAAGAATGTTGAACGGATATTATTATGCAATGTCATAGTCGGAAATATTTGATACTTTTTTGCATTTCTAACATTCGGTTCTTTGCGATCCGTTTATGATTTGTTAACACTTCGACGTTTATACTGTAACCGAATGGGTACAGACATCGGAACATAATATTATATGATATTAAACGACGTTAAGACTTATTATTTATCTGTCTAACGAACGAATCCAATATTTATAAGTCTCTCCATCAGCAGTAAAACAATTTCCTCAAAATTGTGTGACATCAAAATATCTTCTTGTGCTTCCGTTTATTTTAAGATATTGTTACAATTACTTTCTTATGATGTTATGACGGACGTTTCTTTGAACTATTAGATTGATTTTTCAGTATGTACAACGATAACAAGGTATATTGACGATAACAAGGTGGTAATTCTACGTGACTATTTTGTCATATCTTTGTCCCAATATTACACTGCGTGTCGAAATACTTAAGAACACGGCAACGTACCAAATGAAATATTATTTATGCTCACGTTTGAACTATACTACGGAATCGGCTTTTGTTTTTCAAAGTCACAAACGAGTGGAACTATTGAAACTCTAATACTCGGAGTGGATTATGAAACCGACCGCGCAATTGTTCGAATGTTTACTATCAAACCCGTTTTAAATGCATTCGCTCTGAACTGAATTAAATTGATACGAACACCGAGCTACGGTGAAATACCTTATTCATTTCAGCTTTTACTACTTTGAAAGTTTGTGTACGACCGGAATTTATTGAAAGCGATAATCTCATTTATGAATTTTAAAATGGATTATGGAAATTAAATTGAATTTGTCGAATTTTCGTTTAATTTGCAGTTAGGTTTTTGATTGAATTAACATTTAGTTTTTGAAATATTACATTATTATTGAGGAATGTGCTCATATTATCACTTTGTATGTTCTGCCCAACCTGCCGAGGGAAAAGTCCCGTGTTCGAATCCTACGGGAGACTTTAAAGAGACAAATGAAAATATTTTTGCAAGTTAGTTTTGTATGTTGCCCTTATTGTGTTTGTTTAAGCAACTTGCTATATAGGAAATTCTTATGTTGATGATTATATCAATGTGTGACCTTCCGTTACATTTAGCAGCTACCCTCGTTTCGTTTTGAGAAACCAAATCTGTAGATTCAAATTCAAAATCATTTTATCATATAGGTATTATGTAAATACTATTATGAACGTCATATTATGAACGGCTTCTACCACCGTTTCGAAAATTTGTTTTAAAATTGAAGAGAAGAAACAGCGAAAAAATCTCCTCAGCACATTTTTTAAACAACACATGGTAATTACGAAAGTTTAAACCTGTGCGGAACCGGTTTCGACACCACTACTTCCAGGCATCCTTGTTATTAACATATTCATCTCTACTAAAATATCCTTTGCCTAAAAGCTGTATTTTAACGCGTCGCTTAAAAGTTCCAGTGGGCAATTCGCGTATCAATTTTGGAACCTTATTGTAAAAACGAACTCCAAGCCTATAAAGGAACGCTGAACCTTTTTAAGACGATATGAACATGTAACCAAATTATGCCTATTTCTTATTTCATGATTGCGTGTATCCCTCTTCTGCTCGTCTGAGCAACGTCTGATCGTCGTTTCTGATGTCGATGCCCCGCGACCCCAGCCCCGACACCCGCGTCCCGAGCCCCGACACCCGAGATATGAGATTGAACTCCGCAATTATCTTTTTAATTATATGCGTATAAAATAAACATTATCTCTCGCTACGATGAAAGATAACATCAGGGAACGACCTACTTGAACAATTCGGAACTCGCCAAAATGTACTTAAAAATGTATTGCGACAATATAATAATAAGTGCGCTGAGGATACATCATTTTTTTTTAATTTAATTATAATAATTTTAAAATAATAAAATATAATAATTTTTTTTTATTTAATTACAATTTTTAATCATAATAATGAATTGAACAAAACACAGCATAACTTAATAATTTTTCAAATGACACATTGCAGGAAGCATCGAAAAATTAAAAGAACAGAATTCCAAACAGGGCCGCCGTAGGTCGCTAAATTTCCAATAACTAAGCAATCAACGCATTTAGTAAATGCTGAGGATCACTCAATATCTAATTGCTTCTGAATCACGAAGCTCTGATTCGATTGATACCATAGTTTATGACATCTGACGCGAGACAGAGTTTGGTCCTGTCTAGTAACAATACTGGTACTAGATAGGATAAAACAGGAAAAGACAGCAAATATTGTTTACAAATCCAAAATACGATACCTTACACGGAAATCCCAACAACGCTTGATCCGAAACGGTTTACCGTTTCCTATGTATTTCGATGAGATTATATACATGTAGTGTTGGAACTGCAGCGGTTACTTTATTCCAAACTATTAACCTGCCTCATTTCGCTTGAGAAAACCAACGTCTAACATTGACAATCAGCACCCACACTCGAAACAATTGCTACTCATTGTTATCAGGCGTTACTAAATACCATGTTTGTCGCTTTTTATTATCATTTTTCATCCTATGAATTGAAGATATAGTAATTTATTGTAACAGTTGCAAATTATTACCCTCTTAACCAAAATTGTATATTCATTTTTGTCTCCATTCAATGGATCAGATCCATTTCTCGAGACGGAAAGTATCCTCAAAATAAAAATTTCAAACGTGTTAAGTATCATCTAAATCTATACAGTTGGTCTGCATAATACGTGCACAAGTAGATCGACGGACAAATATTCCAATTACACATACACATTTTAAAATCTAAAATATTTTCTGTAAAAATTCGGTTTTGGTTTTATAACACACAAAAGTCATTCAAATTCGAATTTTTGTCAAATTTAAGTCTGTACCCCTTTGAATAGGTATTTTAATAATAAATAATAACAGAAGAAATTCGGTATACTTGAAACAAAAGTTGTTATTCAAAATTAATAAAATCTAATATATATTTAATAAAATTTTATTGACCGCTTTCTGTACGTGTAGGATATTTGAGAAAAACTATTATTAGAGGTCTTTATTAACGTAATAGAATCCAAAATAGTAGTTAGAATTTTTGTCTGTTTGTCTGTGCGTTTATGCGCGCTTATCTCAGAAACAACTTAACCGATTTTGTTATGATTTTCACTGATGTGTTGCAGTAAGCATTACTTTATATTTTCAGTTCGTTTCATTTTAATCCATATTTAAATAAAAAAGTTTTAAATGAATATATTTCTAATTTACAGAACGAGGAAAACCTAGTCCTAAATCAATGCGGTTGCTATTTCTAAGCGTAAGGCGTAGTTTTTCTGAAGCGAAGCGGAAGCTATTTGCTAGTTGGTAACATAGCAGTGGTGAAAGATACAACTGTAGTCAAAATTTTTAATATTTTTCCGTAAAATTTACGGTCATTATAATGAATATAAAATAATTATGTGTTATTGTAAAGTTCTTAGATAATAACTCATATTTTTGAGCCAAAGTTATCTCTATACAAATATTATGAAGAGAGACTGCGAATTTTATCACTTTGTGTGTACGAGTATCCAGAGGGTAATATCCTGAAACACAGCACCTATTTGAAGACTTCTTTCGCTCTTTGAAGTTAGGTAATTTTCCGGATGAAGTTAGACTATTTATCATAAATTTGTTATTCAATATACATCAATTATGACTCAATTTGTTTAATTTAGATCTTCAGCTTTCAGCTCATAACTTAATAATTGTTTATTCCGAACGAAGTCGCAGAGGGCCGGTAGTAATTTTTAATTATGGCGCTAACCAATAAGCAACTCCTTCAAATCATCGCACTTATTATTAAAGTTAGTGCCTTTCCAGTAAACAAACTTACTTTTCACAACTATACGTATCCGGGAACTTATTTATTTATACTAATAATATAAAGAGAGTGCGAATTTTGTGAGTTTGTATATATGCGGAAAGTAATCTATGGAACCAAGGCACCTATCTCAAAAATTGTTTTACAATTTCAAAGTTGCATTCGTGTGGATTAACATAGGCTTAAATCATGTTAGTGTAATATTTTTTGTTAAACCGAGCGACATCCGAGCGGGCCGCTAGTACTAAACAAAGTAATTTCTAACGTTACTTGTGATCAGCGCCTTAAACTCTTGTTCTCATAAGGCTTTTACATATGCAAGGGTGACATTAGCATATAAAATACAGCAAGAAGAACCGGCATGTTTTACAAAAGTAACAAACGTTAAATATTTAACGAGACCCCTAAAAGCCAATTCTTTATTTATAGTTGGGCATACACATTTCACAGGAAGAACAAACGAACGCATCCGAACGAGTTACGAAAGTCGAGACAGAGAGTTTCTGTATCCTAGATAAAATATGCAGGATTTTCCTTTGCCTTTGTCACTCCTTCGGAATTTTCTGGCAAAAATGTCGGAGATCGCTTTATACTTAATTGAGATTAATACTGTATCGTGGGAGAGAAAAGGGCGTTGTGGGTTGTGATCTACAAAATGGTATATTTTATAAGAAGTTAGTAAACGTTTCATAAATATAAAGTACCTTATCCACTTTTACATAAATAAAACTGTTTAAGTCCGGACCAAATTCGCGTGGGATTCCGTAATGTAAATACACCAAAGAATATTTTCCATATAAACTATACACGAGGTACTATATATACATATAGCGATTCTTACGATATATTGGAGTGCAATATTGTATGTATGTTTGTATAATAAAAAATGTGTATAGTCAGATAAAGACAGAAAATAGACTCATGGAAGCCTCTTCGAGATTCGCTCTGCTGGACAGCGGACAAGACAACGGCGCACGAAGGGACCGTCGGTGGTCATTGGATTCTGTACCACGTAGTATTACGAGTATTTATACAATAAATATGTAGAAATGAATATTTGGGTCGACTTCAAGAAAAATACGACTTATTCACTATTTATCTTCTTTATTTTTCAACTTTTGTTATAATTCTTTTGTTATAATGTCTTTTCTTCTTTTTCCGCTCACTCCTTCTCTCATTCGTCCTCTCACTCAATCATCGATCTGTTCCATTTCACGCTAAGACGCCTTTCAGACAACGTTCCATTCCTACAAATATATGTAAAATTCTATGTTTAGGCAATATATTCTAAGGACATATCTTACTATATGATCTCTAAACTGAGGTAATTTTTAAAATATTACCTTGCTAAATGTCTTTTATAATTTCCTATACCTTTTATCTGGTTATTTTAGTAGTAATGAATATGCTGTTGTTGTTGTGAAGTATTTGGCAAGTGTCATTAAAATATATCAACATTGTCACATTTACCCTTAATACATATTTTTTTGCTCTCCTTTCTAACAAGATTTACTAGGCCGCTATGACAAGAAATTCAAACTTGAATTCCTAAAAAACAAGTCGTTCCAAGATAATCGTTGGCTATGAAAGGAGAGCTGTTTGTCCAGGAACGACAATGACCCGAAGTTTCTCAACACAAGTGCACAGTCTCAACGCAAGCGAACAGTTGATTTGGTTGGCCGTGTCGCGCCTCATGACACGCGTGCTTCTTACTCTTGGCTCTTGAGAAATGGCGGCCCTATCAAGAAGCCAATACCACCTTACTAGAGGTCTTATTTTAGGCTTTATAGGCTTTACACTTACTTTCGATTAATGTAACAATTTGATCATTGTAGTGTCAGGAGCCAGAAATAATCAGATGCCTCGCTTCCATCCTATCTGTGATGCCTTCAATATTACGGAATTCCACGTGCGATGACCGTGTGATGACCACTTACCATCAGGTGGCCAGTGGACATTAAAAAAAAACTTTGCAATTTTTTGAGATTTACATACATAAATTTACATGTTATTCCCTGTGTATCGCAACGTAATAAAAAAGTATTTGGACAAGAGCCCATCTTCAGTGAGATACCAAAACACATCGAGAACACGCCAGTCAATAATAATAATAAAAATAATAACACATTCTTCCTCAATTTATGTCGTTAACTCGTTATCAAGTTGCCATCTTGTGTGATTAACGCGCGATCAACTGAATTTCTCTCAAGTACGTCTACACTTTACATAATCCAATACACAGTTTAATTAATAGTGTGATAATATTAGCACATGAATAACTAGAATATTAATCACTTGGAGATGTCGTGACAATTAGTCCCATTAATGCTGAGCTAATGCTGCTTTAAATCTGTCTCCATACATATTTATTATCACGACCCCTAATTAACCCATTTGCTTAAGTTGGATTTCTTTCCATATTCTACTCCGTAATGACTTATTTAAATATCTATACTATCTATTTATATATTTAATATAAATTTGTGTCGGGCTGTCTGTCGGTACATTCCAATTTTTTTGTCAAATAACATAACAAACATTCATTTTATAATTGACTAGCGGCCCGCCCCGGCTTCGCACGGATGTACTTTTATTTTTATAATAAATATACTCGCGTGCAAAACTGTGGAATCACTTGCTTGTGACTTGCTACGAACTTATTTAAAATGAACCTTATCTACAAATGTGTTTAAATGTGGTATCATTTTAAAGGATACAGTTTCAGCTTCAAAATGATACTACATTTGCGAAAATCAATTTCGTATATCAAAAGCTACAGCCTTTTAAAGAGAGGATTAAGAAAAATGGGAAGGAATCCGGGGTAACCTTTAAAATGATACCACATTTAAACACATTTGTCGATAAGATTCATATTAAATAAGTTCGTAGCTAGTCAAAAGCAAGTGATTCCATAGTTTTGCACGCGAGTGTATAACCTATGTTACTCAGGGATAATGTAGCATTCTAATGGTGAAAGAATTTTTAATATCGGTTCAGTACTTTTTGAGTTTATTCCTTACAAACATACAAAAATACAAAGCTTTCCTCTTTATAATATTAGTATAGATATAAATTTGACCGTTTGAATATGTTTATGTCTGTCTGTATGCTCGATTATAACTCAAGGAAGGCATGACAGCCGCAATGAAAATTGAGAATACGTGATTGCGCAGATAACAGGCTATATACAATATCAGTTAATCTACTGATGTTTAATCAAGGCAAAAAATTAAATAAACTCAATAGTCATGTATATAATAATTAATTGTTCAACCCAAACAAAGTTGGCGAGGACCGATAAGACACATAATAAGTTTGTTAATCGCATATAATTATGAAAAATTAAAGGTCAAATAAAACAAACTACTCCAGTTCGAATTAGACTCACATGGTGTAGAACTGTGTTTATCTTTAGTATTATTTCCTGTTCCTTTAAAGTTTTCAAAACTGAATTTTCGTAAAGAACTTGGTCTATATAACATTTTACTCTAAACGTAAAGATCTTATCTGCATCTTTTTTTTAATTTAGGTTTATGTTTCAGAGATATGTTGAATGGCGAGTTTTTGAGGTTTTCTTTAACATATGCTATAAATATATCTCTTGAAGTCTTCATAATAATGTTTAAACTCAGAAAACGAATAAGGCAATATGTTTTATTGCTTTATTATATATTATATGTTTTATTATAATGATTCTGATCATCATGAGAGATGTATGTAACATTGGAATATTTTTAAATAACATTTGTTACGGCGCATTATAAAAATTCTCATTGTACCGTTACGATCGCACGATAGCTGAGCGTGCCAATGTTAGGGATAATTTTTCCACGCGTAGGTTCTAACGACTCTCTAATGGTTCATTAGGAGTTCTATTAGTATAGAATAATGTGATTTTTTTTTCGTCTGTAAATTACAGCCTTGATACAATTTCTTCTTTATACAATTTATTTCTTTATCATAGAGGTGAGTTGCGTGCGAAAAAAACGCCTTAGGTTTTATTACAATTTCACCTCTACTCTCAGATTTCATATTAAATTGTATGGTCATAGCCAATGAGTCACCTAAATTTATATGTATACCAAACTTCACTTGTTTTTCATTTGCTCAATTTGGGAGCAAATCAACCGTGACAGAGGGACAGATAATGTAAACATGAGAGCTAAAGTTTGCCGTTAAATGTGCGGGACCCTAAAAAGCGAGGGCTAGCTAAGTCGACTATAACCTAAAAGCAAGCAATGTTGTGGCTTTCCCGATACATCTTCGTGAACGAGCGCGTAAAGTGAGTAACACCCAACTCCACAACTACGACGGAGCAGAAACTCAATGGGGATGTTTTTGAACCCTTTGAGCCAAATCTAAAAGTTCTTAGTTGTAGGCAAATGTAATTCTGTAGTTCGCAGGTAACTTGTATATCGCACCTTTAGAATGAAAGTGACTTAACTCAAAATTCCTGAAATTCCAGATTTTACTATAAATTTACTTAAAAAAGCCTACTCTAAAACCCCATGGTGAAAAATAGCCAGAATTATAAGTGAGAAAGGGAAAAAGGGAAACCCTCATGCATCAGTCTCTTTAAATTTACTCAAAACCATACATTTTTGAAAACTTTCTGAGTCATTTCCCATAAATTGCAATTTTTGAGTTAAGTCCCTTTCATTCTAAGGGTGCGATTATATGCATGAGTGATTTAATATTTGGCACTGAGGATTCTGGAGGTAACATTAAGGTTTTAAAATTAAATATAATGTGCTTATAATATTTGCTTACGATAATTGTCTTTATTAAAACTTTGCATTCTGTTTCTATAGTATTTACAATTTTCTATAACGGCTATAATATTAG
Organism: Megathymus violae; assembly: GCA_003671415.1. Classification (NCBI taxonomy): domain Eukaryota; kingdom Metazoa; phylum Arthropoda; class Insecta; order Lepidoptera; family Hesperiidae; genus Megathymus; species Megathymus violae. Next base: position 976,014 of record PDGT01000077.1, read on the forward strand.
GTCATTTTGTATTTTTTACAGATATTTTGACTCAATTATATGAACTTTGATTACGATCAAACATGGCGGAAATTACTATTGTAAATTGATACTTGACAGATACTAATGACAGATGACGATCTCAATTATACGTCTAGTTTTATAACTGTTCACACATAAACCAATCGATACACTTTTTTAAATTTTAAACTGATTATGAGATTCTAAATTTGAGTCAATTTGAACCCATCACCCATGTCCTCCCTCCCGTTACCAAATAAAAAAATTTTAGTACTTCATAATTGAAGTACTAAGATTTTTTTATTACGTGTTATTTACTATTATTACATGATTACATAGTAAATAACACGTGATTATTGTTTGTAGAAGAAACCAGGCAGGTAAAACTCCCTACCATGAGGCACGAGTACCATCAGAATCGAACTGGGTGGTATATAATATACTACCCGTATTCATCCGTTGGAAGTCGCTACATATAGCCAAGCAGCATACAACATACAGACTATTCGCCATAGCCTCGTCCGTTGTTCATCAGGGCAAGCCACGAGCAGGGGAGGTTGGCTTAATAAATATTTTCTTTTTTTCAATTTAATGTACATAGGTAAGCTTTGTTCTCGATGTAAATGTCAAAATTTCATTTTCGGAATTTTTGTCTGTATACCTATGACTTATATTATGAATCATAAACTATAATAATAACAAGTTAGTATGTAAGTTCTGTCAAAAGGTTAGTACACTAAGTTGTAACTGGTTTTTTTGTTCAAAGAGAGAAAAGGCTTTGTTTTCTAACGACGTTCAACAATGTCCCCAGCTTGACAACTGCTCTATGAATGCCGTACAAAATGGGGTACGTCGCCATTTATAAAATCAACATTAGTTAATACTCAATTGTTTATTAAATTACAATTCTGCTATCTAAATTATTATTATATGTAGATTATGCTTAATTTTAAATGTATTTTAAGATCTTATTGTTGTAATTATCAATATTATTTATTATATTTATATTTATTGTATTTTTTATTATTATCCTTGTAGATTATACATATATGATACGTGATACGTGGGTGGGTGGTGGGTGGGTGAGATACGTGGGTTATGGAGTCTAGTATGTAACATTTGCTGTAACTGTTTTTGTGTAGATATTGATATTGATATACATGTTTCTTAAACCGATAACTTAAAATAATAAAACGGGGTAAACACGTTAATTATTATTAATATTATTAAGCTTGGTAAAAAAACATAACAATTGTTTCAAGAGTGATTGCTATTTTTAACATAAGGCGTAGGGAAGCGAGTGCACAAATCATCTGATGGTATATGGTAACCGTTGTCCATGGGCATCAGTAACACCAAAGCCATCATCAACGCCTTGTCAACCGAAAACGAAGCGAGGGTCTTGCATTATTATTACTGGCTTTCGACACCGACTGAGACACGTATGACATTTCACGATCACCTTTAGAAGGAGGGTAGTAACTATCCAGCTGGGCAAGATATTCTAGTATGCAGGTGCCGTCGGGATTAAATTAAGTCGTACAGAACCCAGCGAGCTCTACTAGGAGAGACCGTTCGCCATAGCCCCGTCCGTTGTTCAGCAGGATGCATCATTAGCAAGATAGATTTTCTTGCGCTCAAAGTTAGATAGAGCCCCTTACACCTCATTTGTTGGATTACGAGTATATTGAACTTTTATTCTAATATCTTGCTTTAGGCCAAAAGAATATTTTCAAATGAGTGTGAAGTCTGTCACTTACTTGGCCGAGGTGGCACTATGGCCTTCATTTCTCCTATTGTGACAGAAGACCACAGCCCAGAATTGAGAGAATCATAAATACTGCAATTATGATAGCAGGCAAATATATAAAATATAACTTTCTTTATAGCAATAAAGTAGACTGATATTGAGTTCCAAAACTAACATCAAAAGGTGTAATAGTTTCCATCACAAGACACACATCGTTTCAGTAATAGGTACTTCTTACTCAATTCAAACGTGAAATTAGCTTTTGAACAATTCCAAAGCAGTGTTTAAAGATTCCGGCACCGTTCCATTTATTCTCTTCAGTCGTTCGGGTCAATCGTTCGTTCATTGTTCACAATGTTCACATACTCGTTCGTTCACGGCTCGCAGCACTCGAGTCGAGCCCCGCTTTTATTTCCTGACATCATAGTTTAGTTTGTTTATACGTCATATGTTCAGTGTAACGTAAGACGTATCTTTTTTACGGCCTTCGGTTATTTCCGTAGTTCGCGTGGCGTCGTTTTGTGGGTGATACGAATATTGTTGGGAGACAGTAATGAAATTGGAGCATCGAAGTCGTGTATGAGTAGATGGGCAGAGGATTCATAATGTGATAATACTAATAATAAATAAAAAATATTGTCTCAAAGAAAAGTGTAAATCTCGGATAGTAAAAAACAATTTATTACTAAAGTTAGCCAAAAAGGGATGACTCAGCTTTAGCCGACACAGAGAGTGATCACGTTCAGAGCTGGTTTTCAGTTATATATATATGACACTCACAGATGTATGTACATTAAATTGAAAAAAGAAAATATTTATTGACGAAAAATAATGAAAAATTTCTATGTGATCATATTCTGCACATGAAGGTTATATGAGAGAAACTATGATTAGGAGCCAATATTAACTCAACACAACCCAAAAAATTGTTCTTACAATTTTCGTTCGTTTGTCTGTACGAGTGTGCGTATTAATTTCGGAAACAGCTTAACCGATTTCGTTTTAGCTGTCACTAATGTATTACAGTAAGTATCACTTAAAGTATCAAGTTCGTTTCATTAAACAAACCTTAAATGATACATGATATTGATGATACAATGATAATTCGTCAATAAATAAAATGCTACAAATGAATACATGTTATTAATTATTAATATATTACTAAATAACCAGTTCTGTGTGTATGCAGGTCTTTTTCTAAGCCCAAAGTAGTTTTTCTGAAACAAAGCGAGGACATTTGCTAATTACTAATATAAATTTTAAAAGCATTTTAAATCTTCACCATCCCTTGAAACATGTTTCAATGAAACAACAGGACCGCCAGAACACAACTGACACAACACGACTGAGATACGGGACGATGTAGTAGGTATATTCACTTGACGCTGTCCACGTATCACGATAGTAATTTTCTTTAAGTTGCTCATTTGCGGGTTACCAGTACGTCATATACTTAGTAATTTGACGTTCAGGAGTTAATTATTTCACCAGCTAAACATTGAGCATCGGGCCTGTAATCGACAACTTGATGAAGTTATTCACGGTTACTGCGCTTTATCCGGTTCAGTAGCTATGGTTTTTGATATGCTGACATGTTCTTTGATAAATGGCAATAAAGTCATACTCAGTGTTTGTTAGAAAAGGTCTTCACTACGCCGGCATCGTTTACACGATGGTATAAAATGAAATGCCAGAATGTTAATTGAAAAACTACACTAAATACTCTAAAATACCTGAGCAGACAACATTGAAATTTGTTGAAGCCGAAATATGGCCGCCGGCTCTTTTAAAAATAGAATGAGTAACGAGTGATTCAAAGCAAACTTTAGCGAATTCCTGCCAAAAATCTGAAACATTAAGAAAAATCTAGTCCTACTATTTGGTTGTACATAATAATAAACAATTCATTCAACAAAGACACACAGAAAAGAGTGCGAGTGTGTGCTTGCACGTCCGCACGCACGCACACACTCACGCAATCTAACACGCCTTCACATATTCGAATACAAACACAAGCGCAATGATGTAGATATACATTACTCATATGGATTCATCATTCTTACTCTTCGTGGAGTACATTTTTTTCGAACCAAAACGAGCATAAGATAAAAAGGACTGAATTTACATACTAATTTGTCTAAGATGAAAAGTAAGCACGTTTGAATTTCCCGTAATTCACAACCAATACTAATTATTTGTGTTTAAAACAATTGTTTTAAAACTTCAATATTCTCTTCAGCAGTTTCTTCCCGTTTTGTTGTCTGAGGCTGTCCGATGTAGAGAATTTGTAAGGGTTGGCTTAATTTGAATCAGAAGAATGGAGATTCTTCCGATGCTACAGGAATCGAAATTATATTAAATACTAGCAAACTGCCCTCGCTTCGCTTCGGGAAAATTACGCCTTACGCTAAGAAATAGTACCCGCATTATTTTAAATTAATTTATAACTTTTTTATTTATAGACGGATTGCAATGAAACAAACTTTAAGTTTTAAGTGACGTTTACCGTAATACATTAGTGAAAACCAGAACGAAATCGGTAAGGCCGTTTCTGAGATTAGCACGAACAAACGCACGGACAAACAGACAAAAATTCTAACAACTATTGTTTTGTGTTCTATTGCGTTAATAAAGGCCCCTAATAATGATTTTCTCATATATCGTTAATGTGCAGAAAGCGATCAGTTAGAATTTTATTATTTATATAGATATTTATTAAATAGACTTACAAAACGTTACAAAATAAAATTTAACTTTAAATTAATACTCGTTTCGTTTGAACGTTTAACTCCAGTCCGCAACTAGCGAATAAAACCGAATGACTCCGTAATTGTTTGCTCCAATTAGTTCGTTCAAAACTAAAATAAAAGTTCACTTTTGAACAGTTGTTTATCCGCCTTTTAATTTTGTCATGCTGATAGCTTATGATCATACACTGAACCAAGTACAAATCATTGTCTAAACTTCAGCCAGCCGCTACATTAAAAACTCTGCGATTCGTGAGCAACAGAAACTGTCATTGTTGCAAAGTCAAATTCGTTTCGAAAACCGATTCTACTAACATTCACATCGCCAGAAGCGCTTCAGTAAGCGAACCTAGCGAATAACACGATTTCATAAAATGTTCCATACAATATTATTTGGTGACATCTGTGTTTCACCAAAGAGAATTTTCTGATACAAAAGTTCGAGGGATAGACCCTTTTTGGACGATTGTGTAGGCGTCCGCTGACCGGATAGCGATGGGCTATTTAAACTTCGCGTCACAACACGAAATCCATGTTATTGTCGACAACAAGATAAGTAATACAAATGTGAGTGGGTTTGGAGTGTAAGAAACTTTTGTATACGATTGAGTCAGAGGTAATAAAGCTCGCAGTGAGGGGGTACTAACCTGACCAATTAAGGAAATTATGGTTTCTTATGAACATTATCACTCAGGTAAATCTACGAGTAAACTCATGCATCGTGCACGATAAGGTTCCTTATACGCCTTCCATTTAAAAACATCTTTAAAATATTTATATGGTATTTTGATTGCATTATCGGAAAGTCTGTTAACACGGTAGTTAACCATTTCCTTCTCATCGACTCATCTGCTCCTAGTAATTACACGCCATATTATTCAAATGCAACGTAGTATGATGTTCCGTCATTCTCTATCGTCATTGGTTAGTACAAAGCCCAGAGCATCCGCGCTCAATTGCCTTCATTACGAACATTTTGGACGAAATAACGCACGAAATAGACGTAATTTCGTAATATTTACGTCCGCTTCATGCAGCCTCGCTTAATGTCCCGTGGGTTGCGTTTAAGCTTGTCCTGGACGCAAAGATACCGGAATAATGCTATTGCTTATATTTTTCTATTAACGTTATAATTCAACGCGAAACAACTATTTTCATAAAATCATATTGACTCTTTTCTTGAAGACACCTCCTTAGGTGTTGTTGTGATGGAACACGTGTTGTGATGTGATGGTGTGGTTAGATACAATCAAATATACGTAACATGTACATAATTATTGCAACATATAACTAACTTATCCAATGACAGGTTCTAATTTATCAGAGGTCAGGTGTTGGTTGATGGACCCCTCACATGAAGGAAACACTTAAGTATACAGGTCATGTAACAACATTGTAAGAATGTTATCAAAGGAAATGACCGGTAATTAATCCGGTAACTCCAAAAACTTACAAGTTTAGCATAAACAACAATAACAGTTCAGAACAAAAGAACGGTCAGTTGTTGTCATACCTTCGAAGAACACCTTCGTTGGCACCATCATCATACTTTGAACGAATGGAATACCGTATGGTTCTGCTACTTTTACTACAGCTGATTAGAAGACATCACAATTACCTATATGAACAACGGAGAATTCACAAGTGTGCTGATTTTCTCATGACGCTGCGAGTGGTATGGACGTGTGCAAACAAAAACTCGTGATTTCTATGCGTGTGTTTTCTGTCTTTCTTAATGTTGTTAATTGTTTAAAAAGAAGCCTAACTTAACAAAACCAATAATTAACAATACAGTGTAATATTACGCTGTGCATCTCCAGTCAGAAGTTATTTAGTTATTTTGACTACAAGCACTTTTGATAACAGATACATTATCCTAAAATAGTAAAACGTAGTGTGGACACGCATTAACCTTTAAAATTAAGCTATCAAATGACGTCATTTCATTTTGCACACGTAATCATGAAACAAGAAATAGGCATAATTTGGTTACATTTTCATATCGTCTTCAAAAGGTTGAGCGTTCCTTTAGAGTTCGCTGAGTTCGCTGAGTTCACTGAGTTCAGGGGCTTGGAGTTCGTTTTTACAATAAGGTTCCAAAGTTAATACGCGAGTTGGCCATTGGAACTTTTAAGCGTCGCGTTAAAACACAACTTATAGGCAAAGGATATTATGGTATAGATGAGTACATTAATTACAAGGATGCCTGGAAATAATAGTGTCGAAACCAGTTCCGCACAGGTTTAAACTTTTATAATTACCATGTGTTGTTTAAAAGATGTGGAGAGGATTTTCTTTCCCCGTTTCTTCTCCTCATTGTTAAAGCACCTTTTCGAAACGGTGATAGAAGCAAAAAAATGACATAAGTGTATTTACTGAATAGCTATATAATTAAATGATTTTGAATTTGAATTTGTAACCAATCTCACAATTGGAGGTAAGCAGTAAAATCTAATTCAAACTAATTTTAATTACAATTTAAGTCTTGAATCACGAGAGGCATCCGACTAATTTCAACTTTAATTTGATGTCGACCTCAGTTCTGTTATTTATTTAAATTTTAGGTCATTGATTAAGCAATTTTTGAGTTAATAGATTATGTACAAAGCAGCAGTAGACTATACTAGGACTTTACTAGAACTAGTAATTAGTGTTACGTCTTGGTTCGAATTTTGCTTGCTGTCTTTACTTTTATTGTTCTATTTACCTGTTAAAAACATTTTTTTTATAATATACTAACTCGCATGCATCGGTAATTACAAGTAGGTACATCTGCATCAATTTTTAACAGGCTTTTTATGTTTTTTTAATTCCACCTCTTGGTGAAATCCACTTATATCAGAACAAAAGGATTATTTTTTATAGTATTTAGTGAAATGCATTAGTCAAAAAATATTCAAGAAAGTGCACGTAAACTTGAATGGAATTATAGTGTAGAGCGAGAGCCTAAGATACTGAAGAAAAATACAGCATCATATCCCAACAATAATTTATAGAAAAAGAAATATAAATGCTTGCATTCGGGTCTCCTGCTTTCAAATGTAACGTTTATGTACATATGTATATGCCCGCAACATACAAAATATTTTACATCGGGAATGTTAATGTATCTGACTCCAACATAAAACAGGAAAAAAAATTCTCTTGCAGTAAAATAATAATAACTATCGTAAAAAAAAATTATTTTACAATCCTTTGTTTTTTATCAAACTAAAATAGCCGAATAGGTAAAAATACAACGCAACTACACACAGATTCCTCTGTATATTTCAACGCAAATTTATAAATAAAATTCCTAACTAATTCACAGATTTTATAAATACGGGCTGCATTCAATTTACACAATTTGATTTGTAATCCATATGAACTCTGTTTCGGGAACACATAAATTTGTTGATTTATATCAGATCAGATACGTGATTTATGTTTCGTTTTTGATAATAAATCTAAAAAAACTTGCACATCCGGCAGTCCTCTGAGGACAGCTCAATATATAACCAATTATATAACATAATTCAATAACTTTTATAATAGTAATACTTCCCTGCAATACTTTTTAAAATTAAACGTAATTAATTTTAAATACAAAAATCGTCTAGTATGTATTCCATATCAGATGTTAGTCTATAAAAATCACATTTGTTGAATTCGTATTAATCTAATTTTCAGCAATTTTAAATTCTTAATGCATACTGTTATATTTCTAGATTACATTCAGCTGTCTCACATGTACTGGCTACACATAATATGCATATACTCTAACTTAAAAGCCAATAAACAGATACCACGCCACCTTCACCATGATATCGTCCGTAATGTTAAGAAAATAACCTTATTTATATAAAATTTGTACCCCGCCCTCGCTCTTTATATATATAATAACGTATCGGATGAACCAAACCGTAAAAAGATACAATGAAATAAGCTATCAAATTACAGAACCACGTCCTCTCATTGTAAAAATTGAGGCACAAAACGTTAATTACATTACTATTTGGATTTGAAGCACTATACATTTGTCGATGTGATAAAAATGTTTTCTATATCTAGATCTCGACCCGTCGATCGTTTCGAAGCCGAGCCCAAGGGGACACGCTACAAGTCACGACGTCACGCCAGTCGAAGGCTGGATGTCGGTAGACGGCGGCGTGCGACGTGACAATTCCCAAATGAGAATCGTTTTAAAACTTGATGTATGCATAGTGTAGTACTACTTGTGATTTTATACATTTTACTTTTGTTTTAAGCTGATATCCTAATGTTATGCTTTTTAATAAAAAAAATGTGTGATACTTTTTCGTTGCCTACGAACTTGGTACGTCATATAATGGAGAGAAAATCAAACTGTCACATGACTATAGTTGTAGACCTTTTTTATTCAATAAAAGTATAGTCCTTTCTGAGATTTATAATTTATGATTGCATATGCCTGGAGATTGCAGTCGCTACGTACCTATATAGAGCGGTTCGTTATGACTTAAAGTAACAAAGTTTAGGAAATTTATACAAAATTGGTTAAAATTTACGTCTAACGTTACTGGTCTCTGTCGGCGCTGCACGCCGCTTGATATCCCACGGGACTTGCATTAAACTGTCGCCAGATAATGTACGTATATTTAACATATAATGTACGATAATGGAACTACAGTTTTATATTCAGTGTCGGTTTGAAAACAACATATTGAATGTTATTTGGTAAACTAATTTCAATATCACGTCTTATTTTTAAATGATTTTAAATTACTATTGTTTCGTGTTAAAATGTATACTGATATTATAAAGAGAGAACGCAGATTTTGTGAGTTTGTGTGTATCTATTGATGCTAGTATCGGTACGGAACAAATTTTATCAGTGATTCGAAAATGCCAACAATTCTATGTAGTTAAATTCGTCACGTAACAATATTTAAGCTCCGTGGTATTTATCAAATGTTATTTTTTCTGTTGTTATTCAATTGAATTTACGTAAGATGAGAATATTTTATTTATTCATTTTATAAATAAACTAACACGACTGTAAAACAAACCGGCTTGATCTACGAACGCTTCAACCGTCAAATGCGACTTTGCACGTCCGAGGGCGTTGCCGTCGCCCATCCGTTCAGTGTTGTTTCAGTTCTGATGGATAAATAGCCCAACAGTCGAAAACAACAACTTTAAAAAAGAAAAAAAAACAGACATAAATTTAAATTAGTATTAATTTACTTTGCAACAATCTGCAAGCAAAATGTATGATGTTATATGTATACTTCTATATATGCATGCATCATACATTATCTTCATACATTGTGTTTGCGGATTGTTGCAAAGTAAATTAATACTAATTTAATAACAATGAATTTCCGCAAAGTAACGCCTGATACTATTGATAGTATCAGTTAGTATAGTTGACTATAGACATAAATTTGAAGAAGGTGAATTTCTTGGTATCATCTCCTATGTCACCCTTATTCTTTTTTAACTTTTAAAGGAACCAGCCGGGAAATATGACCATCCAAAGAACAAAAAAAATCCAATTCGATTAATAATTGAGGGAGTGCTGAGACAACAAATATAAAAAAATACACTACGTTGTATCTGGATAAGTTTTGATATGAAATTTGATTTAGAATTGGAGCAAAACTTTTGGATTAACTTTCAATCCATCCAAAAGGCGAATCGTGTTCCGGCTGGGGGCTGAGAGCCAGTACTTTCTTTCTTCTTATTTCCTGGCCGACATGGCATCAGTGACACCTTTGGTCTTGCTGATGTGCATGGCGACGGTGCTCACTTACCATCAGGTAACTCGTCTACTCGTTTGTCAGCTATTAACATAAAAAAGGCAGGTCATACTAATTAATGAGTAATCATTATTTAGGTGCTCGTTAACTTTTTTATTGCCGCCTGTACTCATTCGGTCTCATAATTTTTTACAACAATACTGTTAGAATTACGTAAATTATTTTAAATAGATTCCTTTCGCGGACAGTGCTAGTTAAGGACTAAGCTAAAAAATTCGCAACATATAAATCTCTTCATATTAATATGTCCATCCTTCTCTAAGAGTCCTTCGCATTCAGGCACAAAATTTAATTATTATCATATATAATCTGTAGCACATCAAAGAAAAAAAAACGACAAGTCGGTAAAGTGTCAATGTCAAAGATTAATATAATGTTATATTAAAAAAAATTGACAGGTGTCATTGTCATCTCTTGTAAATCCTTGACTACGCCAACATTTACCATCTTGATCCGACATAAGAGCACTTTCATAATTTCGAGCTGTTTTGTATAACTTTTTTATTTGGATTACGTAATGTGTTGATTTTGTGTCAAAATTTCGTTGAATGCTCAAGTATCTTTCATATTATTTGCTGCTTATAAGTAATATACATTTATCATCGCAGCAACATTTCTAGAATAGTTTTTTACCATTTCATTTCATACCAGAAACGTATTATTTTACAAAAGGTCTTAAGGTCTTAAAAAGGTACATAGGTACAGTTTTGATTTAACTAATCACAGACAGAATCTCACACTCTCCCATTGTAATATAAGTACCTATAAATTATATATATTTAAAAATATATACATATACATGTGTGTTTACCACAACACATCATTAATCTTTTGAGATTTCGGTCAGATGTTCTTGATAAGATTTTTCTCATGAATATAGAAAGTATGCAGGCACACACACACATTTTATTTTACGTGAACAATCTCGTTACCTAATTGTCAGTGTTTGATACCGTGACGGTTGTTTAATTTTGAAACTATACTTTCTCTAGGCAGAGTTTGGGTTATATGTGACACTTTAGAACTAGGGATATTATGGAGCTCCGTAACCGGAACCGAAACTATCGGATATCCGAAATCCTAACTGAATCCGATGAAAGATAACATTCGATTAATTTTGGACAAGGATAGAGTCTAAATGAGACACGTTATGTCAGGTTATATACTGGCCGCGACGCTCTCATTTTTATACAGTTTTTATTCTTACATTTTTAGAGCTGTTGTTCTTTTCTATGATTATAATACCAGATAATACCCAGATATAAAGTCAAAGTGTTACCTTCTAATTACATTATATTTTTTTTCCGATTCCTAAATCATCTAATTCATATACCGGTAGCCGTACCTATCCCGATCCGAAATTTAATCCATAACATCCCTATTCTGAACTACACCGTCTGCCATCTGTTTTCAATGATAGTTCGACTTTTTTTACTTTTCAAGAATAAAATTTAAGTTAATTTAGCCTACCTCGAAATATCATAACTTTTAATAGGACTATTTACATATTTATATTTTAGTATAAACAACTTCTCATAATGTTTGCACCTCTATCCTTATCTCTTTCTACGCTATCCTCTACCCTATGGTTGTCTCTTTTCTACAACAACATATGTACTCCGTAGTCCTTTGAAACGCCCTACCTGTAAACATCTGAAAAGCTCCAACTCTGTGAAAATTTAAGATACTAGTGCGGGAACATTAACTTGCACAAATCATAGTGTGATTCGCCTGTTTGATGTGAATATACATAATATTCATATCTTTATATATACATATAAGTAATTATATTATACTCGTATATCGTAATGTTTTGTTAGTTTTGTTTTGTTCTCCTGTAGCACCTACCTACCTACCTGGAACAACCTCTAACCATGGCCAAAGGTTGACTGGTGGAGACTGCTTAAGTTCGCCCATTGTACTATAATTATAAGATTTACAATTAAGAGTGAATAAATAAATAAATAAATATGTATTAATCTATAAATTTTACCTTAACGTGCGCAAAAAAGTATATTCCAAAAACCGCTGAATCCGACAAGAGAATATTTTTTGATGTAAATGCTTTGTTTACACATTTTGCTCAAAGTCATAATATTTGAACCAAATAAATTATGCACAAACTACCGTATTTTGGCAACAATAACTAACAACTTAGCGAATAGACCATTTGGTGGTTAATAGCTCTCATCACCCTCGAACATTGCAACAAGAAGGAAGTTTGTTTAGAGCTTGCCGTTTCCATTATCCAAGTAAATGTGAAAACCTGTTGAAGTTTTTTCAAGGAGAATTTATATGTGGCAGAAGCAAAGCTTAATGCATAAGGTATGACAAACTCCAAATTCGAACTGGTGTTCGGCTTCGTAGACATGAAAGTCGTCGAAGCAAATAATATATATTTTTGTAGTCAGTCTTTTACTGATACTATTTCGGGGGGACCGGACATGACGTCACGTTACTCGAAGTCGCGTGACACCGATAGACAGCGACATTCCTTTTCTAGAACAAATTTAATGCTTTTTTCTCTGAAGATATTCGTATGTTATTTCAAGCTGTTCTTCGAAATTCAAATTTTACGTACCTTTTATTCCAGTTTCAAATATCAAGTGGTACTAATGAAAAAAACAAAATAGTTGAGTATTGATCTAAATCGTGATTATAAAACGATATTCATAGACTTATTATATGACTGCGTATGGATCGAGTCATTGAACTAATAAAATGGCACCGATGCATTGGTGGCAAACGCTGAGGGAGAACCAAAGCGAATTCAGTGACGACGTATTGATTTCGTTTGCGAGCTGACGTTCTTTCCGTCAAAATGCAGAGCTGTATGGTTAAAAATATAAATAGATAATACAAAAAAAAGATCGAACATCTTTTTTCGGTACATACAATCACAACAAATATTATGTATTCGTTGTTAAACTTATATTTTACCGTCTATACTAATAAATAAAATTGGAGTGTCTATTTGTAACATTAAAATAACCGCTTTTTGCTACAAGCATATGAATTTATATACGGTACATGTACCAAAATAACATTTTTTGCAATTTTTGTCTGTCTGTCTGTGTGTTCCTGCTAAACTCTGAAACGGCTGTACCGATTTTGAAGGGACTTTCACTGGCAGGTAACTGATGTAATAAGGAGTAACTTAGGTTACTTTTATTTCTACTAAATAACTTTGTTTTTGTTAAATTCCATGCGAATAAAGTCGAGGGCACAGCTAGTTTTAAATAAAAATTATAATTTACAGTAGCCCATTGCCTAACCTGCCAATTCCACAAGTCAATCCGCATTATACATCCGATTTAGCTATAAATACATACTACAAAAACGTCCCACTTATTCAACTAAGCTAAGTTTAAAAATATTAATAGTAAGCATTTTGGCCGGTCGGGGGCCGCTTCGAATACATTCCCCAATCTCATGCTGGCAGAACAGACTGTTGTAAGAGGCGCCAAAAGCCAGCCTCCTTGGTGGTAGGGTTTCATGTATGGATTACATTATCAGTATTATTATTAAGTCATTAATATTATTACTGGTATTATTATCCTTCCGTGAAGTCTACCTGAGTAGCTACCACCCTCCTGCTTGAGTCAGCCGCCAAGCTACTCGTCCTGTTCCGGCTGGGGGCTTGAGAGCCAGTACTTTCTTTCTTCCCTTCTTCTCATTTCCTGGTCGATAACGCTTCAGCAATACCTTTGGTCTTGCTGATGTCCATGGGCGACGGTGACCACTTACCATCAGGTGGCTCGTCTTTTCGTTTGTCGGCTATTAACATCAAAAAACCGTGAAGCTTTAAGTCATAAATATGTCGTAGTCATAAACTGTCACATTCAGATGCCATTGTCAGTCGTGATTTGTTCAGGTTATTAAAAAGTTAAATATTTCACATGTAATTTCAATGATTAAAATGTTAACTTTTTTTTAAAATAACAAATAATATTAATCTTTGACATTGAAAACTTACTACCGTGCCGGTTTTTTCTTTGATGTGCTACAGATTATACATAATAATAATAAAAATTGTGCCATCAAACCCAGCTTCTTGAATAAATTCCATATTTAATTGAATTCTAAACTAATAGTCGAAATTAGTTTTATGTACGTTTGCATAATTTTGAGTAGACCATATGTGGCCCCTATCAAACCTCCATACATTCTAATACATCTTTATTTGATACCATCACAATCCATCAATAACAATAATTAAAAAGGTATAACTTTTCATATAAATATTTTTCATAAGTATTGAATTATTTATTATTAGTAATTATCATAATCTACATAAAATTCAATAAGAAGAGAGAGTCAATATTGCGTACATTTAGAATTTGATTTCGCAGAGGAAAAATATATTATATTTCCTGAAATATCATCATAAAGTATACGAAATTAAGTTAAAGAGAAACAAAACCGTAAATTTCTGGACGAGGTCTAATGGCTACATTAAAAATGAAGACCGTTTTCGCTGTCCATTTAACAAAACAATTATTTATGAGTGCTTAAGAAGCACCCTAATGTTTATTATGCAGGCAGCGGCCTCTTATCTCACAAAATTAGTCAGGACTGCTTTTGGTTGATATAAAGTTACACCATTTTTAGCCGTATTGGGGCGGCTTAGAATACTCCCCCCAATCCCATGCTGGCAGAACAGGGTGTCGTAAGATGCGAGAGAAGCCAGCCTGCTTGGTAGTAGGGCTTTGCGTAAAGAATATATTATCAGTATTATTATTAAGTCATTAATGTATTACTGGTATTATTATCTTTCCGGGCTAGCTACCACCCTCCTGCTGGAGTCAGCCGCCAAACGACTCGTCGTGTTCCAACTGGGAGCTTGAGAGCCAATTCCTTCTTTCTAACCTTCTTCTCATTTCCTGGCCAACAACGCATCAGTGATACCTTTGGTCTTGCTGATGTCCATGGGCGACGCTGACCACTTACCATCAGGTGGCTCGTCTGCTCGTTTGTCGACTATTAACATAAAAAAACCATGCTTTATAAGTTTCATGTCTGAAACTATAATTTAGTTTTACTTTGGACTCTATTTTGAAATTTTTAGGATAGTAATAGCGGTCTTGATTCAACTGTAACATAGCGTATCTATGTATGAGAAATAGATACTATGTTTATCATATATGTTATAATAATAAAATCTGATAATTTAAATTTTATTGATCGATTTTATGAAATTATCAATTACCACTTACTGTTCAATCTTCATACCTGAAAGTTGTCACATAATATTCTCAAAGGAATATGGAGTCTGCTTATCCGCACTGATGTGCGTGAAAGATTCAATACCTAAATCTTCCGTTATGGTGAAAAAAGATCCAACTCCAGCAGTGACAGGAGCACTAACACTCAAATTTTACCTAACAAATTGACCTATGTATAAAGTTCCTGATAGATATCTCATTAATTTTGAACTTCTAAATACATTTTTATATTATAAAATGGCACTTATTTTATTCAACGAAGGCTTCAAGATACGACCGTAGCTGAAGAGAAAGGACACCGAATTAGTTTGAAACTGGTCCAGCTAATACGCACGTCAGTGAATACTACCCTTTTTATTGCAATATCTCTAGTAGTATCTTGATAAAAATTCGTCATCTCAGTGAATATCCCTGTTGCATTACAAGAAAGGAGCGGAAAAATAAAGAAGACACATAAAAGTTAAAACATTCACACACTAACGAGTATTAAAATATGTTCCACCACACTCGCAAGAAACTGGAATTGGATTCCAGGGTTGAAGTGCCGACGCTTGTTATACGGAAACTATTTTTTGTTTGCGCTGCGATTCCAAGGTGCAACTGCCCGTGACAACAAAGCGTTTAGAGGCATTGGATGCGGCAATTTTCTGATTTTAAGGGCTTGATGTCTTGATAATCTATAATCAAGCATATGGGTAACCTGATGCCGTAGAAATCTGTAACATAAATGTCATCTATTGTATTGTTGGTCAAGAAGTAGCGAAAATACCACTTGATAACTGACTCTGCGTCTTTGCAGAGCTCAAAAACCTCTGACCAGGACTGACCAAGTGGCATTGCTTCGTCCGTTATACAGCAGAATGCACCACGAGCAGAGGATGGATTTGAAGTTAGGAAAGCAAAAAGCCCCTTACAGCCAATGATTCAACTGCACGAATCACAGTTTTTTCACAGAATTCACAGTAATAACAATTACTTTCTGAAACTGTACAGATTTTCTAACGTTCACTTATTTAAAACATGTACCATCCATTTTACCTGGTTCCGAATAAAATTGCATCCGCAAGCACCAAGTTGCTTCCACATAATTAGATTGCCGCTCCAAGAGGGAAGGTGTAAAGAAAATAGCATAGTTTAATTTATTTCTATTTCTCCTGACGAGATTTATGGAGCTTTTTAACTGGTTTAAACCGGTTTTATTTATTTTAGCAACCCACTCTCGCTTCGCTTCGAAAAACATGATCGTTATTAAATAATATCTTTACAAAACTTCAATTCTAAATTTGTTATACAATATGCCAAGTTATGATTTATTCTGTTCAGTGTTTTTTGGGTGA
This sequence comes from Megathymus violae, assembly GCA_003671415.1. NCBI lineage: Eukaryota > Metazoa > Arthropoda > Insecta > Lepidoptera > Hesperiidae > Megathymus > Megathymus violae. The sequence continues at coordinate 992,853 of PDGT01000077.1, forward strand.
TACCGTTACAGACAGACATATATATATATATATATATACGTATATACGGATAGAAAGTGAGACATAAATTTTTAAAAATATGTTTAGCCTCTATATCAGCAACATCGTAAGTTAAATATACTGACGCCCAACCCCCCCTCTTTCTGAACCACTAGGACTAGAAGTTTGGTAAATAACGAAGTAAGTCCTTACCCATTATTTACACGTATATATTTATGGACATACATATATGCAATATATACATTAAAAATATGCTCAAAAATTTACCAAACCCTGAATTTTATTTCGGAAATGTAAATATTAATCTTAGTATTAAATTTTTAATAACATCAAAACGTTGAGCGCAAATTTTTAATAACACCAAAACGTTGAGCCCAAATTTTCGGAAAAAAGTTAACGTTAGTTGTTACAGGAAATCCAATAAAACTGAAATCAACCGAAATTCAACATTTTTAATGTCTTCACAGGAAATGGCTCTCTATATAAGGTTAGTCAGATTTGGAATAGACCAGATTTTTTACTTTATTATTATTATATTTATTATATATCCACCGAACGTCTTTCCGTGTACCTCGTCCGCGCAACCAGCGACCCCTCTGACGACCACTCTGACAAGAGCGTTCGACTCAGAAGACGGAAAGATTTACAAGTATTTCCATCTTATTCAGCCTTAGATTTCCTGCTGGCTGGTAAAAATTGTTTGAACTAAAGAAAACGCCAACTTTAGTACTATAACAAAAATAAACTAAACGTTGCAACGCTTTCGTAGTAAGTACTACAGAGTAAATAAAAAATATTATCTTTGATATGGAACCCTAAAACGTGACATCAATACAATCCAAAGAATGCCTAACGGAGCGCGGAGCAATTGCCGTCCCGATGTGAGGAGGGTCGATTGTACCTACCTGCTGGAGATTTCATTACTGTCCGAGCCGTGAACACCTGTCGCAGAGGTACAGACGCCTTGACCAATTGCGTCTCGAAATCTTCTATGTTATAATTGTGTAGTCCTACAACCAAACTCGTACCTAATGCCGTTGTTAGAACATTATCATTGTACGTATTATCGTTAATTTAACCGACTCATGTTAAGCCATTAGGGTTGAATTAACCACAGTACCTAATTATGTAATAATTTTAACGCAAAGTGCTTGGTCTGCGAAAATATGGAATTCTGTGCTGTTATTAAGAAGGACAGTGGACACAGATCTAAGTTCCGTAAAGCTATATGAAACTGAACTTAAACAATAAAAACTTATTCACTAACTCCTCCGCATTGTTTCTTTGTATTGCAGCTGGCATGGACTTTACTAAGACCTCACCATCAACCAAATAATTATTAAAATTTATGTATCCCAAACAATGCTCTTATTATATGTAAATAAACTGACAATCTGTTTGTTTACCAAGTGCACCTCACTAACACCCGAAGCTTACTTCTCATTCTAATCTATCCTCGGTCCACCACCATAATGACTTTGAAGTTATAGTATTTAGATACTTACATGTTTTTATATCTAGTAATTTTGTACTCACATAGTTGGTAATTCTTATAATACTCCTTTTGTTTTTTTTTTGTTTACCAGAGACCCCTTGATATAATTTTTCAAGGACCTTGTATAACCTCGACAAAACAGTCATCATCATTTTTTAATTTTATATCAATAAAATAATTTGTATAATATTTTATATCATAAAAATCTGAGTTTTCCAGTACGACACGCCAATTTTGCCGATGTCTCGGTATGCCTTTCGGATATCCGGGAAGAAGAGCTTGGTGATTCTACCTTTCTGTGATTGGGTGTATTCGGCATGCCATTTCTCTAGCGTGCGTTGGCGTATCATACGTCTAACGAACGACACCGGGAATCTGTCATGGTTTGCAGCCGTCCTCTTGTGTAGAGCAGCTTGCTTGGCGAGTTCGTCGGCGCGCTCATTCCCAGCGGTGCCAGCGTGAGCGCGCACCCACCAAAACCTAATCATGTTGCCTCATTCCGCTGCCCGCGACAATTCCGTCTTGATGTCGTTTACCAGTGGATGCATGGACCGCGGGCTTGCCTCCAGCCTCCAGCGAAGAACGTGAGTCACTCAGAATGTCACACTCCTTGAAGAGTGGATTGTTCATCGTAAACCGTACCGCTTGCCTTAGTGCGAGCAACTCCGACTGGTAGACGGAGCAATGTGCTTCCAGTCGGTATTTCTTGCTCAGCACTTCGACACCGTCCTTCCAACAGGAGATAGCACATCCGACTTTGCCATCAATTTTGCTTTCGTCTGTGTAAATACTGACGGGAGCTGATGGTCGTTCCCCGGTTTCGTCATTGTCGAGGCGGTCCAACACCGTGTATCGCACTTCCAGCCGGTATGCTGGATGCGGTAATCGAAAGAATGGTGTTCTTTTTTCTATTACAAGATACCCAGCTTCCGGCAGGGGCTTTCCGCGCTTCACAGCATATAGCTCAGCTACCTCGTGTGCTCGCATCTCAATTGGCAACAGTCGTGCTATCGTCACTGCCGAGTCGTAGGAGACTGTACGATAGGCCTGCGCAATCTTGATCGCAAATAAGCGTTGCGTCGACCTCAGACGCTTTACTATGTACCCTTTGGCTATACTATCAGCCCAGGTGTTTGCTGCGTATAAGAGGATCAGTTCCACTGCCCCTATGTACAATTGTCTAATGATACCAGAGTTTAGTCCCCAGGAGGCTCTAGCCGCTTTTGCGAGGCCCTTGTACACATTGGCGGCTTTAAAGCAAGCTGACTGAATGTGTTCCCGGAACGTCAGTTTCTTATCGATGACCAGCCCTAATATCTTTACCGAATCTACAGGCGGCAACAGTGCGCCCGCCATAGTTAATTGGGGTACGGGGGTATTCTTTTTCCTTTAATTACCATATGTGCGGTCTTCTGAGGAGAGAACTTTAGTTTCTGCTCCGTACCCCACTCAGCTATCAGGTTGAGGACTGGGCCGATCGATAACTCGAGCTCCCCGACGGTGTCAGCAGAGGCTACCAAGACTATGTCATCAGCAAATGCCTGAATGTGAACCGATGAGCCTTCTAGTAGGTCAAAAAGTGAGTCCAGAACTACGTTCCACATCAGCGGTCCACTTATGCTTCCCTGCACACAGCCCCGCGTCGTGGACTTGGTCACTGTTACGCCAGCGTAACTAAGGGTGACAGTTCGATTACTCAGGTAGCTGTCTACAAGACCGAAGATATCCATAGGACAGTTTTTTACCAGTAATTGGGTCTTAATTGCTGGCTACCATGCATGGTCGAAGGCGCCCTCAATGTCCAGTGATACGAGAGAAACGATTTTTTTTTAACGTTCCTCTCGTGTTTGATGAGTTCGACTAAATCGTAGAGAGCATCCTCCGGACCACGCTGCGGCATGAAGCCATACTGCCTGGTGGCAAGATGTCCTCTAGCCTCCAAGTGCCACAGGAGTCTGTTAGTAAAAATTTTCTCTAGGATCTTCCCCAAGACTGGAAGTAAGCCAATTAGCCTATATGCCTTCGGATTTGCGTAGTCCCCCTTCTTAGGTTTAGGTATAACGCAAATTCTGGCAGACTTCCAGATTACAGGGAAGAGTCCTAACTCCAGGCATCTAATAAGGACAGCCAGGAAAGTCTGGCTTTCCGCTTCAATGGCTGCTCTGCAGATATCCACGGTAAGTCCGTCTGCACCAGTCTGCATACTCCTTTTGTTAACTTCTTTTATAATTTCTTGTATCTTTTATATATATTTTTTTTATATATTTGTAGGAAGTTATTTTTAAGTATAAAAATCTTATTGGATTTTAAGTATATTGGCAACACTGTGTCTAGCTTTTGCTTTGTCTACGCGGGTAAAAAAAAAGAGAGGAGGGTTATGGCGAACGTAGGGTGTAATGCGTTTAGATAAAGTGTCCTAAGAAGAAATTAAAAGGTATTATCAAGCTGGCCTACTTTATTTCCATCCCACAACTTTTGGGGGCTCGTCCGGGATGGAAATATAACGTCATTTGCTAAGAAGTGAAGATATTTTTTTTCGAACGACGTGTGCACGTGGCGTGGCGCGTGAATCAAGAAAAAGTTGAAGTTGCATAGAATAGAAGGTGTGTAAGACAGAGAAAAGGTGAAATAAAAGGTGATCAAAAGGTGTAGAAGAAGGAGTAAAGGGGAAATCATGCAGGAAGATAAAAGATGATCGGAAAATTCAACGGGACGGATAACACTTTAAACTCCTCAAAGTGGCTGCAAGACATAGACGAAAATGCAGAACTATTCGGCTGGACTTCGACGCAAAAACTCATTTTGGCGCGGCGTTGTTTGACGGGAACGGCCGAGCTATGGGTGAAATCCGAACGAGTATTTAAGTCATACGATGATTTTAAGGTGGCATTACAGAAAGAATTTCCAGACAGTTCGAATGTTAAAGAAATACATGAGCTAATGGCGGCAAGGAGGAAGAGAAAAGACGAATTATGTTACGAGTACATGCTCGTTATGAAGGAATTAGGCAGAAGGGGAAAATTCGCGGACTACATAGCGATTCAGTACATCGTAGATGGAATCGTTGATTATGAACCAAATAAAGCGATATTGTGTGGTGTGACTACGTATCCAGTTCTAAAAGAAAAATTAGCTATCTATGAAAATATGAAGAAAATGATGGCGAAGAAACGTGAATCGGCAGTAGCTATAAGAGAGAGAAAAAGTGATACATCAAGATTAGCTCATCATTGTTATAAGTGCGGTGAAAGAGGTCATTTAGCGAGTACATGCAAAAACGGCGTAAAATGCTTTAAGTGCAATCAGTTCGGTCATATCGCAACAGCGTGCATAAATCGAAAAGCGGAACAACCGACAATGAGTAAATAACGTGAAGCTAGCTACGGTAGCGGCGGCGATTGGAATTGGAAAAAGAGTGAGTTATTTACTATAAAAGTTGAGTATCTAGAATATGTGATTGAGAACAGCACTGTAAAGCCATCAGCTGATAAAACTGATGCTGTCATGAGATTCCCTCAGCCTCGAACTCAGAAGGAGTTACAAAGTTTTATTGGCCTTACGTCATACTTTAGAAAATTTATTCAGTTTTATTCAATGATAGCAAAACCACTTACAGATTTATTAAAGAAAAATAAATATTTTCATTTTGGAGAAAAGGAGATGATCGCTTTTCACACATTAAAACAAAAATTGTCAGAACATCCAGTATTGAGAATTTTTAACCCAGCTTTAGAAACACAATTGCATACAGATGCCTCTCAAGTGGCTTATTCTGCTATTCTTATGCAGAAGGATCCAAATGATTGTAGCTTTCATCCTGTATATTATATGAGTATGAAAACATCTGAAACACAAATGAAATACACAAGTTACGAGTTAGAAGCCCTAGCAATAGTGGAAGGAGTGAAAAAATTTCGTAAATATCTAATTGGAATTCCATTTACTATTGTAACTGATTGTTTAGCTTTTCAGATGACACTTAAGAAAAAGGACTTGATAACCAGGGTAGCAAGATGGGTTCTTCTTCTTCAAGAATACGATTACAAAGTGGAACACAGGGCAGGCGTAAGGATGCAACATGTAGATGCCTTAAATAGAAATTCATACATAGGAGTGTTGACAAATAGCATTCATAATCAGTTAAGAGAAGCGCAAGATAGAGATGAAGGTTTAAAAGCTATAAAGGAAATTCTGAAAGAAAGAGCTTACTAGGACTACTGGATGCAAAATAATATTCTGTACAAGGGAGATCAACAATTGTTAGTGGTACCAAAAGGAATGGAAAAGGAAATTATTGGAAAGGTACACAGCAATGGACATTTTTCTGTGAAAATAATGAAGAAATTTATTTTTTATTTCAGATATAGACAAAAAGTTACATAACTATATGTTGTCATGCATACCTTGCATTTAAGCCACTAGAAAGAGTAGAAAGCAGGAAGGATTTCTTAACCCAATAGAAAAGGACTCATCACCATTGCAAACTTTACATCTCGATGATATTGGACCATTGACAGTAACCCAGAAACAGTATAACCATATTCTTACCATGGTGGATGGGTTTACAAAATTTGTTTGGTTATTTCCTGTGAAAACAACTACTAGTAGAGAAACATTGTCAAAACTTATCACATTTCAACAAACTTTTGGAAATCCAGATAGGATCATCACAGATAAAGGGACTGCCTTTACAAGTAATGAGTTTAAGAAGTACTGTGAAGAGGAGAATATAGAGCATCTTGAAGTTACTACCGGAGTGCCTCGCGGAAATGGGCAGGTTGAGCACATTCATCGTATTATCACTTCAGTACTGACTAAGCTATGTATAAAAGATCCAGTTTTATGGTATCGGCATGTCGGTAAAGTACAAAGAGCACTAAATTCTACATATCAGAGAAGTATAAATACTACACCTTTTAATCTATTACTTGGAAGGAAAATGAAGAATAAAGAAGATATTGAACTACTAGATTTATTGCAGCAAGAAAGCATAGAAATGTATAATGATAACAGGGAGGAATTAAGAATTAAAACTAAAGAATATATTTTGAAAATACAACAGGAAAACAAGATTCAATAAGATAAGAAAAGAAAGGTAAGTAAGAGGTATCAAGAAGGAGATTTAGTAGCTATTAAAAGAACACAATTTGGACCAGGCCAAAAGTTAAAATCAAAATATTTGGGACCTTATCGGGTAACTAAAGTAAAAAGAAATGATAGGTACAATGTTGAGAAAGCAGATAGCTCTACAGAAGGTCCTATTGTAACCACTACTTGTGCTGAGTACATGAAAATATGGCCCATTCCAGTAGACTAGGTTATTATTAACTTGTTTTTTATTTTTATTTTATTTTTCTTTCATTTAACTCATGATTTACCAGATCTTTATTGTGATACTATTTGGGCTGAGTTTTGTAGGGCATACCACCTTTGAGGGCAGGAATTAATGTTGCTTATATTTATTTCTTTACAATGTTTATGTTATTTAAATTCTATATACAATTCACATTTGGTTAATTCTGTGTCAGGTGAGATATGTAAAATTCATCACTTTATTTAGTCACTAATTCATGTTTATAGTTAAGTGGGCTATTACATTATGTGTATAACTGATGATACACCAATATAACCTGTGCAGTATAAGTGTATATCATGCATTTTTCAATTGCTTTCTTAATAAGGTTCTGTGTATGATAAAACTTATCTATTTTGTAGTGTATGATGTTAAAAGGGGCTATAAGATGCAAGATGTTTCTGTTTATCAAGTAGTAAGCTTCAGTTATTTAAACTGGTCTTAAATTCATGTTAAATTTGCATATTGTCATGTTTCAATGTACCTTCTTAAAGAAGTCTGAGGTCAGACTTCAGCAGGATGACCGAATCTGTAGGAAGTTATTTTTAAGTATAAAAATCTTATTGGATTTTAAGAATATTGGCAACACTGTGTCTAGCTTTTGCATTGTCTACGCAGGTAAAAAAAAAAGAGAGGAGGGTTATGGCGAACGTAGGGTGTAATGCGTTTAGATAAAGTGTCCAAAGAAGAAATTAAAAGGTATTATCAAGCTGGCCTACTTTATTTCCATCCCACATATTTTATTATATATTTTTTTTTTTAATTTTTATATATATTTTTTAATTTTATATATTTTATTAGGTTTAATGTTTTGTTACTGTCGTCAAATATTTGTCTAAACCTTTTACTTATAACACTACAAAGTGGACAAACAAAAAGAGAACACTTAAAATAATTAGCCTTTTGGTGCATTGCATACATTTTTAAGTGTGCGCAGAAATTGCATGACCTAAATCTCGTATTCCCGTTCTACCATCGAACGATCCAATTCACCCTTCGTAGATATCGCTCAGGTACATACGGCGCACTTTGCTTAGTAACTTCAGTTGCGTACTACGACAGCAATAGCATGCCTGTTATGATGTTGAAGACTTACGATAATCCTAAAAGACTTTGCACTAAGTCAGTGCGCTGTACTATCTACGCCGACATCGCCACTATCATTGAGTGGGATTAAAGTTATGCATTAATATACAATAACTAAACGAACAGGGAGTGATTGATGTGTGTTGTGTAACAACTATGACAGTATCACTATCAATATTTCAAACACAGTCTATCTATTCATATCTTCAAGGGCTTTTTAATTGCTATGAAGCGATGCTATGGAAAGAGCGATATTAAAGAATATCTGACAAAAATGTCAGTATAAGTGTTAGTGTTTCGGACTGTAATATCAAAGTATATTTTTGGTATATATTTGATCTATATATCTTCTTGGTACATAAAGTACTAGTGCAAAAAGGGTAAATTATTAGCTCCCACCGTAAACTCCGATCTTGCGAACACTTATAAATTTTCCACAACTTATGCCGAGGAAATTTTTCAATTCCCGAGATAATACTAAAAAATGTGGTTTTGATTTTGATTCAGTGTACAAATACGGCCCTGGTATAGTGTTATTACAAGTAAAGACAGAATATAAACTCTTTTATAATAAATAATTCTATCTAGTGTTAGATGGAACATCGGTAATTTGATTAGGTACATCACTATCGAATCACTACCGGATACCCCATCACTAAGACGAGAATGACTCTTTTTTTCTTGTTTAAAGCGATATTGTTGGATGAAGTCCAAATATGTTCATTAATAAATGCTAATTACAACAAAGTTTATTTTGTTTATTACCAAAAACGTACGTCTGAGACTTACACAGTATATTTAAATTATTATTATTGTGATTAAAACGTAAATTTAATATGGTTTTAGCTCAAACTATAGTATGCTACCCCCTTTTTAATAGAATATCTAATAATAATAATGTGTTAAACTATAAGCCTTATATTATACAGTGACATGAAACATTCCTGATTGGGAATAATATGTAAACTCCAAATTGAAAAGTATATACAGTCTACAATAAAATATTATCTTAAAAGCATACGTAACAAGTGGGTACGTCATTAAAACTACAATATCTTGTAAACCGCAAGAAAAAAATGTTATTTATCTGAACCCGATAATCTTAAACTACGAAACCATTTTCATGTCACTTTTACAAAAGAACAAAGCGATGCACTAGAATAACCTTCGTCGATTAGGAATGGGATAACATTAAATTAGCAAAAACCTGATTAAAACACACACCGAACAAGGTTCACGGACCGAAGCGAAGGTGAGTTACTTGTATACGTAGAACTCAAAGTTAATTAAAATTTCTTATAATTAATTCGTAGTGAGCATTTTCGTTTCGTATACCAAAGAAACTGTGCTCAAAGTAATTTGGTATGGAGAATTGTTCCTTAAGCGTATATTTGCGAAGAAGCACTGCTAAGCAAACCTTCATTTGCATATAGGCCAATTTCACACCTGAGAAACAAAGAAAGGATAATATAATAATTATATCAAGGATACTCTAAAATATAGAGTAGATAACTGATCGTTTTCTGTACATGATCTATGTATGAGAATAAATATTATTAGGAGCTTTTATTAATGCAATAGAACACAAAACAATAGTTGTTAAAACTTTTGCCTGTTTGTCTGTTCTTTATCATTAACACACTTATTACTTTATGAATTACTTCCTTATTTTTAATAACTGTTTATTTCTATGTAGAAACAACATACAGAGTAAACCTTATTAAGTTTTAGTAATAACTAGTAAATGATAATTAAGGACATGATGTGACGACACCGTAACAAAGTTGGCAGTGATCCTGCCTGCCGGGAGAGGAGCCTTGAATAGGATTGCCGGCCGGAGAAGACATTTATGTGACAGATAAATGTTTAATCTCGAGTTATGGGTGTTTATAGTGTTCTATGTACGTGCGAGTGTTTGAACGTTTATTCAATCACATGATATAATTGAAAACTGCTAACTAAAATGCATCAAAAGTATGTGGTAAGCGGGGCCGCCTGCGCCGCTTACATTTTGGAGGGCAACGCGTCGAGTGACCGGTCTACTCGTTTATCTGCTATTTATATTTAAAATAAAACTTGTAAAAAATTATATCAATACATTGAAAATTAAAAACACCCTAAGAATGGTATATTAATTCGTATTCGTATGTAATTCGTATGTAAATATTTACTTTTATATTTTTTATTATATATATATATATATATATTTTTATTTATTATTTATTATATTATTATTTTTTTATTATATATATATATATATATATATATTGTAATGCCAGGTCTTTTAAAGGAAATATTATTTTAGAATAAACGGATACCAATATGTGCTAATATTTAACACTTGATTAACGAAAGATTATATTCGTGTAGTAACATGTTAAAAAAATAGTATAAAGATATTCCAATTCACTATAAAAAATCGTATAAAACGTACCTATACAAATCCGTTTTCCTTCACCGAATGGAATGTAACTAAATTTGGTAATTTTAGAAGTATTTTCTGCAGAAAATCGTTCCGGATCAAAAACGTCAGGATTAGGAAAATATCGTTTATCTCTATGCAATGCAAATATAGGTATTAAAACATTCGTTCCTCTTTCAATTTCAATGTTACCATTAGGTAAAATAGTGTCTTTACAACACTTTCTTTGAGTTACACCAATTGGAGGATATTTTCTTAGAACTTCGTTTATAACCATTTCCATATACTCTAATTTTTCCACGTCTTCGAATGTTATCCTGCCCATATTGACTTCAAAGATTTTATCAACTTCATTCAGAACTTTTTTCAGTACCTCCGAATTACTCGACAGTTCCAAAAGTGTAAAATGGAGAGCAGTAGCAACTGTGTCAATACCTCCGATGAGGAAAACAAATGCTTGAGCCGCTAAGAACTCTATATTCACATTTGTTTCATATCCGGTAACAGAGTCTTTAAGGACGCGCTCACTCTCAAGTTTTAAACATGTGTCGATAAAGTCATAACATATTGTTTTATCATTTTTTCGTTTCTCCATTGACTCTTTCACTATATTGATGAACGACTGCTGATAATCACCAAATGTTCTCATATTTAACCATTTGTATAGTGTCGATGACATACTTGCAACAGCAAACTTTAAATTAAATTTAAGAGTTGGTTTTAGACTTTCGTAAATAATTTTGTTTAATGATGTTTCCATAATATTTTGGGTTTGTGTATCGATGCCAAATATCGTGGAACTGATGCAGGATGTAGTATACGTATACATCGCCTCGTAAGGGTTCTCAACGATTCGAGGGTTTGTTTCAATGTAATCAACGAAATCTCTAGCGCATCTTTCAGTGATATAAAACATATTCTTCATTTGTGTTCTAGTTACAAATGGGGACATTTTGAGTCTTTGTAATTTCCATCTCTTGAAGTCTTCAGTAAAAAACAAGTTATCTGTTAGAACGTCAGTAGTGTTTGTAACTAGACCCCTTGCGTGGAAACTTACAAAATCACCATGCATAACTGTCTTAATGTTTTCTAGGTCTCGTAGGATTAGAGTTGGTGTCACACCAAGAAATATACCCACGTGCTGTAACTTGGGGTGCGCATCGTAAATATCCTTGAGTATTTCAGGCATGGACTGTTTTCCCCTCATGAATCTCCATAATACTCCATTCACCTGCTTTATATTTCTCTTCTTCCAATAGTTGTTATTGATCATAAAATATTGTATAAGTATAAAAATTAGGCTTATGATTGTAAAAGTTATCACAAACATTATGGTAGTTAAACTACTTGTGTTATAATCGAAGTCTTTCCATCTACTGCCAATAAAGGTTTAAAGCTGTTTATAAATAAGTTCTAGAAAATTATATTTTTCTTTGATAATCATAATAATAATCTTTATAATTATATATACTTTAATTATCAACCTAATTACATTTTTATAATAATTAATTTTTTAAATGTAATTACATAAAAACAAATTATACCAACATCCTGAATCCGTCTTAGGATAATTTAATGTTTGATTATTATTAACTGTAGGAGAAAAAACATACAAAATTGTTAGTTGGCAAATGTTCAAAATACTTTTAGTAGTTCTGCAGTATTATTTGTAATTTTCAAATTACAACCTACGAATATTTTACAGGTTGTATGTTCCCAGTTGCTCAACATCGAAGAATAGGACGGCGTAGTTAAGGTTATAATTTGTTTTCTATCCCAACACGTAGAAAAACTACTCAACAATAACCAGTATATTCGATATAGACACTAAGTTCAACATTTACTAACATGTTTGGGGTCACAGCAAACATATCAACTCGGAAAGGGATACAGTATAATAAGTTTCTTATGTTGAGTTTAAATTTAATTAAAAATATAAGTTATGTATCAATCAACAGGAATAGTAATGAGGTACTTAATTACATATATTTCATATTAAATGTTACTTGTTCTTTTGTGCACAATACGTATTTAATTGTAACGTGCTTTTTTTCTGGTATATAATAGTATACACTGTAAAATGTGCAATGTATGGTGCACAGTGTAAAGTGCAATAAATAAATAAACAATTTAATACAGGTGTTGCAATCCAGTTAAACATATGGCAACGCAAATTTGCAAGTTTTGGCAGACTTAACGAGGCAGTAATGTAATTTGACGAGGATAAACTAGGTTAGAAACCAAATAACGGCTACAACATCTGATCTTATCTCCATACATAGCTATTTCCATTTCATTGAAAATAGAGAAGTGAGTTAAAGCATTTACATATACTCAGTGTCACAGTCTCAACTCAGCTCCACAACTCCCTGACTATCGCACAACTGCATTAAATCTATACTTAAAAAGTGCCATCTATTTTAACACCAACGGCTTATGCATGCAACTTTATTAGTTAAATCCGATGACATTAAAAAGGAACCAAAAATTTGAGTTTACAATTGATACAGGTGCATTTAAATTCAGTGAACACAAAAAATATTACTAAACTCTTATCTTATGTATATGCGAATCTGAAAGTAAACTAAGTAGACTGCATTGTAACAAATTTTCTTTATTTGTGTCATTAACCGATTGTTTCATCCTGCTACTTATACAAACTTCATGTACACGATACACTTTGTACAGGCAGTTATACACTTTATACAGTCCTAACCGTAGGTAGGCCGGTGTTGGTAATACGAATAACAACGGGCAATCGTTCCTTACTCTGTTGGTCAACTCGATCCAGCAATGGTTAAGCTATATTTTGATTGGCTATTAACCACAAATTGATTAATTGTGCAGTCTTCAGACAATTCACCTTATCTCGGTTCACAATTCATGTAAAACGCAAATTGTTAGAATACTATTACCAAATTAAATGTGCCTCCGTAAAAATATTTTACAGTGTTAACTCTTCATTTATCAAACTAAACTGACTAACATAACTTCTACTTAACTTAACTTAACTTAACTTAACTTTACTTAAATTGTATTTCAACTTTCATACGTGTTCATTCCATCCGTATGCAATAATCGCATCCTACTTTTTCACGTGTACTGCCCAATGGCATCTTCAGTAGCTGTGCGTACAAGAGGAATACTATTCGACCGTCATTTTCGCGCGGTTAAACGCTCGCAGTTGCACACTTAATAAAGATAATAACCACGTTTTAAGTTAGTTTAGGTACTATGTCTGTTTTATGTGTATGTAAATAAATAAATAAACAATACCTTTGCATAAACCCTTGAGCGGTCCTTCAGGTAACGCAACAGATGATATCCGTACTCACTGACGAACCTGCGCGTCTTAATTTGGATTTTATTTCCTAATCATAATACGCGTAGTCTTATGAACTACTATCTGCCCGTCCCGTTCGGGTCTGATTCGATAATTAATCCTTATTACATATACACTTGATTTACAGCCTATGTCCAATTAATTAAACAATGCGGGGACGCATGTAACGATCCATACGAGTCATTCGGTAAAACCTGAAGTATTGCTATATTGCTCTTTATTTTCTATACGCGCACAATTCTATATTTTAGTATTTTTCAGTATGACGTTAAAAACTCTACAAAAAATGCTAATTATTTTATGTGACCTTTACGATAATGTGTTTAATGAATAACGAGGAAAATACAATATATATAATAAATATTAGTACCCTGCCCTTGCTTTGTTTTAGAATTTCCGTGGAACAGATCCACTTCCCAGGATGAAAAAATATTTTAAATATTATTAACCCATAATATGAATTCCAAATGTACCAAAAATCATCCAAATCTGTTCAGCGGTTTGTATGTTATACGTGATCAGACAGACGGTTCCAAAATATATGTTTTGGTCCTTATATCGAAAACAAAATATGCCTACATTAAAACTACCACAAAATATTGGGTCTACAGATTTGGTCCAGTTATAAATCCTCAAACTTTAAATCTATTAGAGCTTTGTCACCGATATAAATGACAAAGTTTTATGGAATGAAAGAAAAATTTAAATAAGATAAATTGTTCTCTTTAGCATAGTTATTGGCTAACATAGAACAACAAACATAATTAATTTCTCAGGATCAAGTGATAATTCGCCTTTGGATCACGAAGAGCAAAAACACTTGGTATAAAGTGTAATGGTTGATAGCTTTGTTCTCGTAAGGTGAACCGATGAAGAAGCATCGCTAATCCTGCCTTCATTTGAAGTCGTGCAAACTTTAAACCTGGAACAATATAAAAAGTGAAAAGGTTTCATTAAGTTAAAACACATCCTGCATTACATTGCCAATTATCATCATGTAAAACATCACCCTCAGATAAAAGCAGAAAAAAGTAGTAGGTATGGTGCAAGCTCAATTTACTATCTTAACTTTTTTAAATGTTTAAAATTAATTTCACCAGTAAGAAAGGTTAGAAGATATTTGCTTGGTTTATGTAATTAATTTAACAACGCATGCCGATTATGGTGAATGTAATTACTTAAGTTTTAACAAAGAAAATGTATATTTTTCTTAGTAGTATTATTATTTGCTTTGTTCGTAGTATTGATAAGATCTAAGCTTAAGGAAACTGGCAAAGATGCTTGGTTATTATCATGCAGAATCACTGCTGTACATAACCTTCGAAAAACGTTAGTAGAATAAAAATTAACATTAATTACAATTATCTTACCGATGCATACTCGATTACCACCACCGAACGGCAAAAAAGTGTTTTTAATGAGATGCTGAATATTGTCTGGTGCAAACCGCTCTGGCTCATAAAGTTCTGGCTTGGGATAATACTTTACGTCTCTGTGTATTGCAAATATTGGGATTACAGCTATTGTATTCCTTTCAACCTTTAATCCTGACGGCAAAACTGTACTATTTGTACATGTTCTTTGTATTATGCTTATAGGCGGATATTTTCTCATAGATTCATTAATGACCATATCTAAATAAACAAGTTTATCGATGTCTTCATATGTGAGACTATCGCTATTAGTATTTAATACTTTATCAATTTCTTCGTGAACCCGTTGTAAAATTTCTGAATTATACGAAAGTTCTAGTAAGACAAAATTCATAGTGCTAGCAGAGGGATCAGAACCAGCAATAAAGAAGAAAAATGCTTGAGCAGCTAGAACTTCATCAGTCGGCGTTATTTCATAACCCGTGGCAACATCCCGTAGTACTTCACTTTGTTGTAGTTCCAAGCAAGTATCAATAAAATCGTATCGATTTTCTTTACTCTTTTTACGACTTTCAAGGACTTTTTTTATGAAACCAACGAAAAAATTTTCAAATTCTTTAAACGTTGACAAGTTTAATAATTTAAATAAGGCCGGAAAATAATTTGAGAGTCCAATCTTCATATTATTTAGCAGATTAGGTTGGAAAATTTTCCACGACATGTCCATAAATGGGCAATCCATTATGTTTTTAGATCTAGTGTCAATACCGAACACTGAAGCACCGATAGAAGCTGTTGTATACGTGTAGAGTGCATTAAAAGGCTTGCTTCTGATTTCTGCATTCTCTTCAATAAATTCAACAAAGTCCCGAGCGCATCTCTCCATAATATAAAACATATTTTTCAACTTTTTGAGCGTAAAAACTGGAGAGATCTTCTGTCTCAACAACCTCCACCGTTGATAATCATTGATAAACAGTAAGTTGTCAGCTAAAACGTCATTGGGATTTGTCACTATTCCTCGGCTATGAAAGTTCTGGAAATCACCTTGCAGGACAAAATTTATATCATTTACATCCTTTAACAGAAGAGCCGGTTTTGATCCCACGAACAACCCGACATATTTCTCACTAGGATACTTGTCATATATATCTTTATACAGTTCGGCAAGAGAACGAATACTTATAATGAAATTCCAAAATATACCATCGAATTGCACAACATTTCGTCTTCTCCAATAATCCTTATCTTTATTTAAATAATAATATATCAAGACTATTACAATACATAATAAGCAAAATAATAAGAACATTGTAAAGACACAAGTTACTGAACGAATACAAAAGAAATGTGACTAATGGCCGACAATGTTTCTAATAAATATCAGATCGTTGGCCTTCTACACTAATCAATAAACAAACTCATGAATTAACAAAACAAATATTATTATGAAATATAATTGTCGTTACCCTACTAATAACAGTCGCCATATTGTGACACTGCTTATCACTGCTACGAGTAAGTTATCAACATTATGGCGTATTTTAGACATATGTGTTTGTATCGAAACAAATAAACATTATACGCATACTAATATTATAAAGAGTATATAGAGTTTGTAAACATATGGAAAGAAATCGCCGTAACCACGGCACCTATCTGTAAAATTATTTTATTACCATGTGAAAGGCACAGAAGTATATGTAAGTATGGTCATAAGACAAATGTTGAGTGAATGCACTTAATGATTCAACGTTGAAAATTTGTACGAATTCGGGACGGGCCGTGAGTACTTTATAAAATTTAATCAACACATGATATTTCATTATTTTTTTACTACTTTTACTTTATTTACTTGCAAACTGCGCTCGCTTCATTAAAACGACGCCTTACGCTAAGAAATAGTACCTACATAATTTAAAGTTAATTTATAACTTTTTTTATTTATGGACAGATTGCAATGAAACAAAGTTTAAGTATTAAGTGACGCTTACTACAGTACATTATTCTAAACCAGAAAGAAATCGGTTAAGCCGTCTCTGAGATTAGCGCGAACAAACGCACAGACAAACAGACAAAAATTTTAACAACTATTGTTTTAGGTTCTATTGCGTGAATAAAGGTCCCTAATAATGTTTTTTCCCATAAATATATCGTTCATGTACAGAAAGCGGTCAGTTAAAATTTTTTTATATGTATAGATTACAATAGCCGCCGCCATGTTTATCAAAATTTTATTAAGCACGTTCATTACAGAATGTCTATAATAAGTTCTACATTCTATCCTGCGGGGACCGATCCATTCCCCGCGTAAAAGTATCGTAGATTATAATCCATTATACAAGTTGCAAATATACCAAGTATCGTTCTTAGTTCATTAGCGTTGGCATTATACGTTTACAGACAGATAAATATAATAAATGATAATGTTAAGGGTCATAGCACACATATCAACTCGCAAAGGGATCGTGATCGTATCAACTCGAGTCGCGCCGCGGTACGCGATGTGTAGAGGTAGATTCCGATTAGGGATGTTATGGATATGAAATTTCGGATCTGGATATGGATACGGATATATGAATAATATTTTACCGGTGCGAAATTATTTCGGATTATCCAACTGTTTCGGATAATTTCGGTTATGGATATTAGATGATTTAGGACTTGTAAAAAAATATGATGTATTTACAAGGTATGAGTTTGACTTTCTTTGTAGGTAATATTTGGTATTATAATCATGGAATAAAAACGTTAAAAATCAAATAATATAAACTATCTAAAGATGAAAGCGACTCGGCAAAAGCATCGGCTTTGACAGCGAAAACCTGTCGTAACATGTCTCATTTAGACTCTGTTACTATCCGATACTATTCGAAACTTTTTTACCGGATTCGGTCACGGTTTTGTATATATTTTTCATTTCGAATTAGCGCGCACAACCGCACCGACAAACAGACAAAAAGACAAAAATTCTAACAACTATTATTTTGGGTTCTATTGCGTTAATGCAGGCCCTAATAATGCTTTTTCTCGTATATACTTCATGTACAAAAAACGATCAGTTAGAGTTTTATTATATGTATAGATAGATAGTAGATTTCTCCATAATGTTGTTAAAGGTGTGTGAATTCTGCCAATCCGCTCTTATCTAGGTGAGGAATAATATCCCTAACCAATATTAATATTGGAAGAGACGTAACGATAGACACGACCAATACGAATGCGGTAGATTCTAGACTGTCCAACCTGACTAGAAATTGCTTAAGGATATGCGCATAAAGAAAACACGTCCGTTGTCGTCCACGTTTTAATCGGAAGAAAAAGGAAGGACATCCTACCTATAATGATTTATAAATTAGTCACATATTAATTAATAAAGTAATAAAAAAATAAATTAACAAAATTTTTGTTAATAAAAATATAATAATAAATAAATGTGTGGTTCTGTATTTTACGACATATATATACATGATAAGACAGACAAGCCACCTGATGATAAATGGTCAACACCGCCTATGGGCATAAGCAACATCGGAGGAGGAACCATTGCAACGCCGGCCTTGAAGAAGAGCTCTTTTTATACCTTTTTGACGAACTTCATATCAGTGTATCAGTGAAAGGATGACATAAGCACCAAGGCACCAAGTCGGACAGTTGTTCGGATCACTCACCGTTGTAATATCGATAGAACAGACAAAGGGAACTTATGTCTCTCCTAACAATTAAAGGCTCCAACCTATTGTTGATTCGTGGGTCGTTGAGGAGTTGGATTGCATTGTTTCAGGATGCTTGGTAGAGCTAGATGGAGATAGTATTGTTGTGCCCCAGCTCAATGGTGAAAGCAGTGCTACGTTGAATCCTGTCTTGTGCTTTATAGAGCAATAGCAGGTGAGGGATGACACTGGTACTGCACATTATTCGAGATTTCAACTCCCAGAATCCGAATACTTATGCTAACTTTTGGAACTGAGACGCCATAATAACTGAAGCATCATCATCTCAGCCGGATAACGCCCACTGCTGGGCATAGGCCTCCCCCAAGGATCTCCACAACGATCGGTCCTGCGCTGCCCTGCGCTGCGCTGGGGTGGAATTTGACTAGCTCAGTCGGCCCCATTCTGAGAGCCACTCCAGAGAGTTGTCAACTTCAAACACAAGTTTCATTGTGTTATCCACACTGTCATCCGTGAAGCAATG
This sequence comes from Megathymus violae, assembly GCA_003671415.1. NCBI lineage: Eukaryota > Metazoa > Arthropoda > Insecta > Lepidoptera > Hesperiidae > Megathymus > Megathymus violae. The sequence goes on from PDGT01000077.1 coordinate 1,012,122, forward strand.
GATGTCACTGATTTTCTGCAATACCATTGATGTGCTGTATGAATAGCGTAAGAGATAGCACAGACCCTTGAGGAACGCCAGCATTAATAAAATTAACGTCTCAACAGTAAACGTAACAACGACATTAATATTCCACTCAAATAAAAAACTAGCTATCCCATAGAATTACCTCTCAAGGACACCGATATATCCAAGTTGCCTAATAATGCCTCCCCATTGGTTTCTAGATACTAATCCCAGCGGTAAATGAGGTAAGCTAAAAGATCATAAGCTGACCAGCTTTGACAGAAACCGTATTGGTAAGCGCTAGTCATTCGGTGATCCTCCAAATACCCGAGGAGCTGCTTATTGATGACTTCCTCCATCGCCTTAGATAACAGGGATATTATTGCTATGAAATTCACAACTCCCAGGTGGAAAGTCAACCAATCACTTGCCAATGAAAGTGGCCTTCGCCCTGCCCATTTGCTTCTTTGATGACTGAAAGACAAGCGTTGAACTTAGTATTATATCTTTATACTTGTTATACATCATATCATTAATAATAGATAAAATTTTGTATAGAAATCGCAGATACAACCACGTTAAAGTTTTATTTGTTACGTATTTTAATACCTAATGGGATTCTTTACAAGTCAACCCTGGATAATAGCGAGAGAATATGACAGGTACGTGCAATTTTATTATTAGTACAGTATAATCATATATCTCATAATTAGATAATGTAGGTATGTTAAGTAACTGTATGTACAATGAGATACCAAATTATTTCTTTTTATTCATTTCTACATAAAATTATTTTTCATCTGGATTAGTAATAGTGAACGCGTAGTATAATATTTAGTTTTTAGAGGTCACTATCAACTATGGGCATATAATATCAATGTATTGAAACACGAGTCATGTAAGAAAACTTAAAAAGAAGAAGTATTTTTTGTTAATAAAATAATGAATTCCCCTTCTATAATAAAATTTGATTTTAAAATTTGTTAAAAAAATCCCGGAAGTATCTTACTGATTCTCCCGTCGGGACTGTTACACTGTGAATTTCTTGAAACCATAGCGTTGTTAGCTTTCAAAACGTCTTTGTTAAAACCGATTCTACAATCGTTTGATTTATTCCATGCGTCCTCTTGTCTGTCTGTTATACATTAGTACAGCATAATTCTTCTCAATACAACGGTCCATCTCTCTTCTTCTAGTAGTCGGTACGTATTCATTTAAATGAACTGATCTACTAAACTACTTACCTGAAGCATCCTCATTCAACAATAAAAGAACATGATTCTCCTTCATATAGTTTATGCTGCACTTTACAAAGTACTATCGAATGAAGCACGGTTTGAAATTTTATTATTCAAATATCTTAATCATTTCATAAATTACAGTGATGAACTAAAATCAAAGAACAATTGCAACGATATTTAATGTAATAATTTAATGTGATAATTAAGAAAAATATATTATGTACAACTTTAACATTCAAATGGTTATGTTTTTGGTTAAAAATTAATTGAATATCCAGAAATTTAATATTCTCATATTATTACATATTTTTATGTTTTCCTTTTTTTAATCATTAAAAAGTTCGGCAATTCATAATTGTTTTATTAAATAATATCTTAGTATGAACATCCAAATAACAGTTTACCAAGACCACACATTCCCTTTAAATCAGAATAATAATTTACTGTAATGAATTCAATTTATAATACTGATGGCAATTAGACTCTCTCCATCAATTAATTGATTACGGTAACCACAGACATAAGTATGGCATCGTACTGTTTAATGCATCGATTGGTAACCACTGATTGTAGTTAAATCACATCATCAAAAGCTGTAAATGTAAGAATTATGTTACACAAACACTAAATTCTTCTATGAATACATTAAGAATACCACCACACCTACAATTATAAGATTTCATGTAACAAATCACCTAAATTTAAATAATGCTTTGTATTCGCAAAATAAATAATTCATTCTTTAAACCATTCATTATTCGTTCAATCAAGCGCTTATTCATTCGCTGCGGTTTGTAAATAAGGTACAATTTGTAGTATTCACTGTGTAAAGCCCACCGGACTGAATCATTGATGTCCAAGTATACTACAATTTACTGTTATGTGAACATTTTCAATTAAGCCGGTTCAGTTGTACTTAGTGAAACGTGTGAAATCAAAGCGATATATTTCAATTACAATTAGCTTGTCTGCGTTATACGGTTCAAAGATTAAAATTTAGGAGGACTTTACTTCATATGACATAATGATATGTGATATCTCTAATTATATCCCTATCGATTCATAGACTAAAATAACACCATTATTATTTGTTAGATCCATTTCCCTGGTTCTGGAGTGCCTCATAATCTGTTTGATCTCATTTTTCTTAAGCCCACAGGGGATTGTATCCAGTACGTACGATACATTTATAGGAACCCCGTCAAACTTGGAGCTTGTGGGGGTTATTTCCGTTAGCGTCGCCTGGAAACTTCTAGAAATGATAGTCCAAAACTATCCACTACCTGGCTGCCTGCCTGGTTGTCTGCATGCCTTTCTGATTACCTACCCTTCTACTGGACTTCTTGTCTTTGGCCTTGAAAATCAATTGGGACAGAAGATTACGGTAATTTGTGGCCGGGACACCAATAATATTTTGTGGCCTCGTCTTGACACTATATTACTTGGCTTACAATTACTCGCATACGACCCTTCTTTTTGAACGTCTTACACATTTATAGTCTATTGTTTATAATTATACATCTGTTTTATTATTTTTTTATTTTTATCTTTTATTTGATAATTGTTTACTTTGAATAGTTAATTCTCGTCTTTTTTGTAATATATATTTGTTTCTAAACTAACTTTTTATTTTCCACATTTATTTATATTATACATTATATCTATCTCACAATAAATGTCACCACCATAGTGTAATAAAAATATTCAATGTTAGATAGTTTGATTTCATATTTAAAAAATTAATATGTATGTGACTTTTATTATTTCTAGGCGACTAAACTACTTAGTCTTCAGGCCGGGCAGAAAACCAATGACTACATCTGTCCTTAGACCACGGCTATCGCTGAGTCCGGACCCTTTCGAAACTTATGCTGCAACAATATGTTTTGTTTGCCTATTAAGCAAGCTTCCAGCTTTTGCTATTTCCTCTGGCCTCGTCGAAGTTTGCGTCGTCTTTCGTCATGCGCTCTGCAAAGGATTGGAATAACTTGCTTGTTTCCTTGCGTGAGATTTCGATTTCGTGAGATTATATGTAATTTTCAGAACCAAGGCACTTATTTGAAAACATTAAGAGGTAGGTATTCGCAATGGGTATTTATGCTGTATATGTTCAATTATTTTTTCAATCCCAAGGAACTCGGGGCGGGACGTCAGTACTTATTAAGAGGGTCGCAGAATAGATTCAGCTTATATTAAAACTGTTTCTGCTCCTCAATGGAAAAACAAGTGCCAAAACAGTAATACTGGTAAAAAAAGACTTAAGTATTTATGAAATATTCACATATGTAAATATATTTTTTTGTTTTCTATTTTAATTAGTTCTCCATAGATTTCCGCAACCATTACAGTAATATTAAAATAGTCTCACAGTTTTATATCTTTGTTTTTATTCCAGACAGAACAGGGTCACCGTTTTCACTCTTGCAATTTATGTTAGTACCAGCCTAACAAAGAAAATATAACCTACTTATTATACGAAATAAATCAGCAGGTTTTTTAACAATTTCGTTTTATAGTTTAGGTTCATTCAAACCCACAGTTACGTAAAATATTTTTGTGTAGTGTTTGTTTTTTTTTTCTTTTTATAAGTCCACACTTAAGTACAAGTCCAGCTGATGGCTTATTCCAGTTACATAATTAAATTCAACAAACATTTCAGTGATATTAACTTGATGCTTATTAAAACAACTTTGATGATTCATAGCAGCAGTGGAGTGCCTTCTTGAATGGTTCGGTTAACAATACCGTTTTTCTCCATTCTATATGCAGTAGAGAGCCACGAATAAGATGTCTTATTCCCTTAGGTTTATTTCAAACGTAAGGGGTCAAATTTATTGAACATCGAGTATAACATCCATCCAATACATATAATCCATAACAGGATAACTTTCAGG